>RJWH01000041.1:1445122-1643006 GCA_004363575.1 Solenodon paradoxus | reverse complement strand
TATCAAGGTTGATATCACAGGAATGCAAAATCATTTTAACATCCAAAAATCAGTGTATTATAGCTACAATATATATTTACCATTGTGGCTATAATAAATTACTACAAACTTAGTTTAAAACAACACAGTTTTATTAAATTACTGTCAGGGAGATCAGAAGTCCAAAATCATTCCTATGCTGAAATCAAGTCAAGGTGTTTCCTTATGAGACTCTGGGGAAAATCTTTTCCCTTGCATTTTCCAGTGTCTACTGGCTATCTTCATTACTTGCTCAAGTTTCTGTATTACACTACCTTTTCTTTTTGTTTCCATTGTCATATCACCTTCTACCTTTGGTATTATTACTTCCTTGTTATAAGGATCCCTGTGATTACACTGAACTCACATAGAAAATTCAGTATAACCTCATCTCAATATTCTTAACTTAATGACATATACAAAGTCACTTTTACCATATAAGGTAACATATTCACAGGATCTGGGGATTAAGACATATTTATAGGATCTGAGCATATTTGAATTTGTATTATTCTGTCCATGATAGTGTTTCTTCTAGCCTTCAAAAATTCACATCCTTTGATATTAAAAATAAATCCACAAAAATATGAAACTATTACAGCATTTACTCACAGTCCAAAATCACATTTAAATACCATTATTTCTAAAGTCCAAAATTTCACTGCTTAAATAATCATATATGGATGAGTTTCTGGGTATGGTCAAAATTTTTCTTCATCTTTGAACCTATGAAACTAGAAAGGAAATTGCCCACTCTCAAAATATAATGATAGAGCAGAATTAGAATGGCAGTGTGGACATACTTATTTCAAGGATGAAATTAGGAACAAATTTGTTATTGATTCTAAAGCAATTTTGAAGTTCACTAATATAAATTCCATTAACTTTTAAGGCAGGGAATAATCCTCTGGGCTTCAAAGCTCTCCTCTCTGAGTCTACTTCCTTTTTCATGAAAGGGCAACACCTCTTCACATCTGAGTAGTTTTATCAGTCTGTTTCCTGCTTGTAAAAATTTGGTTATCTGACAGACTTCTTTTATTTCATCTTTCCTCTGTCTTTTTCATTAGAAACTCCTGGTGTTGTTTCTGTTAGTATAGCATTCTAAAATACCTGTGATAGTTCATGAAAGGCATAAAGATTCACTTAATCAGACAAAAGACTCCTACATAACCATCTCCTGGATAGTCTTCTCTTTAGTCTTGGCTTCTGATAGATAACTCAGGTTATCCATGAGTCAAATGTTTAATTTCTTCAAGTACTTTGTGTGACTCACTGTGTTATGATCTTTTGGTCCTTCTATGAAAGTAGCAAAAAGTTACCCTAGTACGTATCTTCAGAACATACTTTCTTGACAGTGAATCTCCTAATATTTCAATCTTTTGCAGTATGAATAGGCTGAGAACTTCTTAATTAATCAAGTCCTATTTCATTTTGCACAAGTTTTTCACTCAATTTATCGCTTTACACTTGCATTTTACCTTAAGAAGCAAGAAGAAACCAGGCCACACCTTCACCAGTGTGCTTGGGAATCTCCTAAGCTAAATATCCAATTTCATTTATTATGTAATGTTTTCTGCATTTATGTAGGACATAATTCAGTTACATTTTCTACCACTACTTAGCAAGAATCTCTTTCTTCTACTTTCCACTATACATTTTTCATATATTGCTGAGCTTTTAGCAGTAGTATAACATTTATATATGTGTGTATGTGTATATATATATATATATATATATTATATATGCTGTTGTTTTACTTCTGAGCGCCCATGGGCAGTCTTTAACATTCACATTTCTACTGGTTTTGTTCTATCAAGTTTCTCAAAATTCTTACTGTCTCTCACTATTGTCCAATTCTAAAACAATTTCTACTTTTTAGGCATCTGTTATAATAGCATTAGGAAATAAGCACAACAAAATCTTTTGAAAAAAAATTCTAAAATTATTTCTTGATAACACATTCAACATACTAGGAGTAGAAAGAAACTTCTACATCCTAATAAAAAAGTATATGCCAAAAGCTCTCACTTGACATCACACTTCATTGAATGCTTTCCCTAAAATTAGAAACAAGACAGGATGTCTCCTCTTGTCACTTCTGTTTAATATTACATTGATGAGTTCATCAAGGCAATTGGGCAAGAAAAAAAGACATCCATTTTGGAATTTAAGAAGTAAAATTATATTTGCAGATGAAATGGTCTTGCATATGGAAAATAAAAAGAAATTCTATAAAAATGTTTGAATTAATAAATGCACTCAGCAGTGTAACAAGATGTTAAATCCATATATAAATTCTGAAATTCATACAGAACTCTGGGTACTCAGAATATATAAATAACCTTGAAAAGGAGCAATACTGGAAAAATCACACATTCATTTTCAAAATTACTAAAGCATACTTTAAAACTAATGACATTGTGGCACTGTGGTATTAGCAAAAGAATAGTTTTGTGACCCTCTCCATTATACCATACATATAAATTAATTCAAAGTTGATCATAGATACAAATATAGGAGTTAAAATTATAGACCTCCTAGAAGAATACATGGAATAAATCTTCATGATTTTGTATTAGGTAGTAATGTCTGATACCAAAGCACTAGAAATGAAAGAAAAATAAATTAGATTTTATCAAAGTTAAACACTTACAAATCAAAGATGTCATCAAGAAAGTAAAAAGAAAACCCAAAGAATATGAGAAAATATTTGTAGCATTTAGATCCAGAATATGTAAATAATTTCAACAACTTAAGGTAAAGTCAAATAATTTTCAAAGGGAAAATGATTTGAATAGCATTTTCTTCCAGAATATATGCCAACAAAAATTATAAACAATGAACCATAGATATGCAAAAACATGCTCAAATCTTCAGTCTTTAGGAGACACAAATTTAAATTAGCAGGAGATACCACTTCAAAATTACTTGAATGAGAATGATATGGAGAAATTGGAAAACTTATACATACTGGTGAGAATGTAAAATGGTACAATCACTTTGAAAAACAGTGTTATAGTTCTTTCTTTAGAATGCTACATATAGAGTTACCAAATGATCCAACGATTCTATTCCTATGCATACACCTAACAATGAAAATATATGCCCATGTAAAATCTTGTACATGAATGTTCATAAATGCATTATTTATAAAATCCTCAAAGTGGAAACAACTAAATATTCATCAACAGATGATTGGTAAGCAAGGGTAAAATTTATACTATGGAATATTGTTCATTAAGAAAATAGAATGAGAGAATGGCGTAGTGCGATAATGGAAGGTAAAATGAAGCATATAACCAATTTTAGGGGAAGGAATATAGATTATACCTCTGGATATCTAGAAATAATTCTGCTGCACTGGGATATTTGAGGTACAATTGAGTTTGGCTATAGAGTTAAGATACAAAGCACAAATTGTACACAGTGCTTTAATTTACATGTGAACAAATTTTGAATACACGTAAGTACATACGTTATGTTGGAAAATTTGCATTATACATACATTGTGTGTGTATACATGAACATATATATTCATTCATTATAAAGCTAATGACGATATCCTTCATACTTGCCCCTCCATTTGTGTGATATATATTATGCAGAAGTATATACTATTGAATCATTCTTTTAGTAACATTCTGTATGTATATTGCTTAATTCACAAGTTGCTACTTCTTTTTTAGTAGTGGATGATTATATTAGCTAAATTAACAAAGACATATGATTTGGGAATTTTTTGTTCATCTTTAAACAGAATGTAAGGTAGTTCTTTGGTGTCTGAAGATTATATTCTGTTTAGTCAGACATTTGGTTATACTAGATGAACTTATGATTGATTTGTGAATTCTGGGTTTATATTTTTGTTGAGCTTTATTCATATACTCTTGTGATTAATTCATTTGGAAATAACCTAAGGATGGTTTTATGCTCTAGAATAGTGGATGTGTAATTTTTTCCTTGGGCAACATTTGAAATTTCTGTAAATTCTCAAAAGAATCTCAATTTCATAAAAGCTTAAAACCATTAAGCTAGATTCTCCCTTTAAAATGTAATTACATTCTCTGAATTATTTATAGTAGCTTATTTTATTATTTTCTGAATATCACATGAGTTTCATATGTTAATAATAGTGTCATACTTTATCCTGTAAAACTAATATTTTGTGTTTAGATCCTAAATCCATCTGAAATTGATTTGTGTGTTTGGTGTGAGGAGTCAGATTTATATTTTCTACAAATATAGTCAATTGAATACCATTTACTGAAAAGACCATTCTTTCTCAGTTTTTCTGGATTCTTTACTATATTTAATAGGGAGATTACAGAGCATGCAAGCAGACTAAGCAAAAACAAACTCTCAGAAACTGAAAACAGATTGTTGGTTACCAGCAGAGAAGGAGGGTTGAAAGGGATGAAAGGGGGAAAATGGGTCAAGTATATAGTGATGGATAGAAACAATTTTTGGTTAATTAAATGTGCAGTTACAATGCTATACATCTAAAACATATGGTATATATTACCTCAATAATATTTTATTTTAAAAGTAAAAATATTATGCACATTCTTACTGTTAGTCAACACCACTTTTGTTTTAATTAGTGCAGTTTATTTAGAACAAATATTGATATCTGGAAGTAGAAATTCCCTCACTTAGTTCCTCTGTGAGATTTCACTATTCTTGGCCCTTTGCTTTTCCATGTTAGTTAAAAATCAATTTTCCAATTCATAAACACACAAGTAAGATTGCTGAGATTTTGATTGGAATCTCTTGAAATTTATAGATCAATCTGGGTAAATCTGACAGCTTTGTAATGTTGAGTACCAATTAATAAACTTGACACAACCCTCCATTTTGTGAAATAATTTTTAACTTCACTAAAAAATTTCATGTTAGTTTTTTATACAGAGGTCTTACTCATCTTAGATTTATTTCTCAGACTGTAATTTGATTTTTGGTGCCTTAGAATTCTTAAATTTCATCTTATACTTCTTTTTGCTTGCATGGGGATGTGCATTGAAAAGGATATGTCATCTTAAGACTCATATTTCATCTTACTTTAGTTCCACATTTTCTATCAATGTTCATATTTGTAAAATTTAATAACAATGCCATTGACATATATAACATGTACACATGTACATACATGCATTTTTGTTAAAACTGGGGTTGTTTTTTGAATTATTTTCAGTTTCATACAGAGTATCATTTTTTTGGTAATACATGGTAAAAAGTCACAGTTCTTAGCTACCTTAACTGGAGGTGTAACAGTTCCCTTTAAATAATCCACATGCTCACTGAAGCATTTAGGGAAGTTGTACTGGGTAACTCAGAATTTGCTTCAATAAACATCCTCAAAGAAATTAAGTAGGTAAGAAAATAGATATCTAGATATTTTCAAATCTAGATTACCAAGTTTTAAATGTGTTTGTATACCAATCTATTAAAAGGATGTGAAATTGATCTATAGTTATTTTATCTAATTATACTGAACATTAGTCTTTATCATTATTAGAATACTTTTTGACTATAATGTAGCTTAATTTGGGTCAAATTATAATCTTTATTTCCTTTCTGGATGACAGTGTTTGCTTTTTAAAAAGTTCATATAATTAGAGCATGCCCAAAGTCTCTTCTGGGCTTGACTGAACTGTGGTAGTTAGGATTATATAGGTTTTTGTTCCTCTTGTGAAAATCTAGCAAATTAATTTTCAAACTAGTTAAAAGCAGATTGTCCTCACTTATTAAACTTAGTTTTCTTTAATCAAAGTCCATATGGGAATATTTAATCAGTACTTAACTCTGAATTACAAGGTAAACTTTAATAACTATGAGAAGCCGCTTTCTTAAGTAATACCTTTTATTAGAAAATATGTCCTGAAACAACCAGTGAGAAAAGAATCAGGCGATCTAGATTTAGGCTAATGTAATTATTCTGAGAATAGTAAAAAGAATACTAAAAGGTGTCTTGCTTGCAAGTTCCTTGTACGACTGTAGTGTTCTGTTTCAGTCCAGTAAGACATTGTTTAGAAACTACCTATTTTCAAAACATCGTTCCAGGCTATGGACATGCGAAAGGTTAGCAATAGATTGTCCCCAGTGCCTGCCCTTGACTGCAACTTATGATTGCAAATATTGCATATATTATCTCTTAGTATTTTTGTTAATATTTTACCTGACCAACTTTCTCCTGTGCTTCAAACTCCATTATGATATGCAGCTGGAGACTGACTCCCTGATGTGTAACTCAGATTCGGTATGTACAAATTTGAAGTAATTGCTTCTTCTCTCCTTTTCTCCTTTCCTTATATCCCATTTCCCCCCAAATAAAACAATCAGAACATAACTCTGTTTTAAGTTCTGATTTCACTGTCTCTTTTTTTTAAATCTCATTTTCCAGATGACTCAGAATCTGACTTTCTGAATCCTTCTTCAGCAATTTCATTTACATAGTTGCTGAATTCCTATTATTCTTTTTGAAATATTACTTCTTAGCTCTGTTGCCCCCTTCACCTTTCTACTATCTATTGCCAATATGTACATTCAGATTTTCATTATATGACTCCTAGATCAGAGCAACTTCCTGATATCTGCCACCTTCCTATTCTTTCCACTAGCATCCCATTCTAAAAGATAACATTACAGTGGGGTAGTATGAGAACATGGCCCAAGCCCAGCCTTGAAGGTAGGTTGGCGACTGGCCAGTGCTAGCAGGAACCTGAATATAATAGATAGACTTTCTGGGAACATAGCTACCTTTACTGCACTGATTATATCTGAGATGCCCTGTCCTGATATTTGGCCAATCTTGCCCACTTGGCTGTTCTTGCCCATCCGTTATTCTCCCTCTGCTGATATCCCCCTTTAAAAGAACATCCATCCTTACAAATGGTGCGGTAGCTTCTAGAAACATGCCCAACTGGTTGCCATTGAGAAGGCGGAGACATGGACCCTTGCTTTGAGTATAATAAAGTCTATGTCCTTGCTGTTTGTGTCTTGTGATTTCCTAGGACTATCATCCTATATTTAAACACCTGCAAAACAGTGACTTTTTTGAAATCCCAAGTCTGATGGTTAGCTTTCTGCCATACAATCTTTTATAAATTTTTTACTTGATTAATTATATCCAAGCACCTTCTTAATATGATAATTTGAACCTTATGTTGCCCACATTTAGAAAATGGTTTTGTACTCTAGCAATATTCTAAACATTTTCTTATCAAAGCATTCAAACTGTTCTTCTGGTCTTTATATAGTAATGCTTCTTGCTAGATGTCTCATCAATTCTGGAAAATTGATAATCACTGGCTCTTCAGTATTATCTCTCTTACATTTTGTCTATGTTTTAAATTGTATATTGGAGTTTTTAGTGTATCTTAATAAGACAACTTCTCTTTCATATTTTCTGTCAATGTATGCCACAACCTGTGATTCTTGATATTTACCCTTTTATTCTTTATTTGCCTTTAACTTCAGTATTTTTTAAACCATCTGTTTATATAGTATTGTTTTTGTAATTTCAAAGTAAATTATATATATACTTACGTAGCTATGTAATTTATTATATATGCATATATATTGTATGTTCATATATATGTGGTTTATTTTAAAATTTAATTCTTCATTTTCATGTTGATCTTGTGTCTTCTTTATGTGATTAAAATTTTCAGCAAATTTTCAACACATTCATAATCTCTGATTATTTTGTTATTCATTCTTGGGGTGTGACATCTGAGGATTATTGATTTGATTAATGCTCTATCACTATGAGTCATTTTGTCTTAGAGATTATTTTTGAGGATTTTTTTTTAAAGACTTATTCCCTATGCTAATATCACCTGTCTTAATCAAATCAAGAGGTAGTTCCAAGTGTGACTCTGATGTGACCTCTAGTTTTCATTGGATCAGAGCAGTTTTATTAATTTCTTACTATCCACCTGGACTTGTCTGAATGTGGCTGCCGTGCCCCTGTGTGGCCCTGTTTGCCCTGTGTGCCCTGTGATTCTTTCTCCCTCATAACCTTTGGAAGTATCTCTGTAAACTTACTCCACCTCTTTGACCCTTCCTAGGGCAGTGGGTGAATTTCTTTTTCTGGTTCTCACTTCAAAGAGTAGCAGCTCTGTCCTTTTGCCCTTGTGTAATTATTTTGAATGTAACATCTTTTTGATACAAAGTGTTCTATTCATAAAAAGCCATGAGAAATTTATCTTCCAGATGTTAAAGCTTATCTTTAGGTCCCAGTAAAATCATGGGGATTTTGGATTCAGCTACTGTTTTATTTTTTCACATGGAATTTGTATTTTTGTCATATAGGGATATATATTTACAGATTACTAATTAAGCAATTAAACTTTCATTATTATTATATTTCTTTAGTATTTTAATATTTTGAATAATGTCAAATAGTCTTTCATCAACCTAGTTCACCATATGTACTGTATGATACTTATTTTACTGACCTCAATAAAATGCTGTATGTCTCCATTTTATGGATTAATAAATTGAGACTGGATGATATCAATAATATTCTGAAGGACCCATAGTTAATATGTGAATCTGTTAGCAAGTGGTCTGACTCCAGATCTCTCTGTTTGTTGACTTAAGGGGAAAGGATTTTGTCTTGCACAGTAAGAAGATTGCACTGTATTTGTGTGCCCTGGTAGTTTAGTAGTTAGTCCATTGTGTCTGAGTGGCATAGTCCACATATGTCCCCAGGACCTGTGTTCATTACCCAGAGCTGAGGAAAAAAATAAAGATGAGCAGCAATATAAAATAAACGCTCTTTCCTCCTCTTTCTTTCTGCCTGCCTACTTGCCTTCATCCTTACCTGCATCTTTCCTTAAAAAAAAAAAGGTAATATTTCACTATAATAGTCAAGAAAAGTCTTCAAAGTATATTGGCAAGAGATGGTATTTTGGGTAAAATGAAGCAGAAAATAGGAAATGTGGATTATAGATTGAGATGGGTTTTGGATTTCATTTATGTTTCTCTTGACCTGGGAATTAGAATAGTCGAGCTTATCTTTTGTTTTCACCACACTGTCCAGGAACATAGGGAGCAACCAGCCAATATTATTATATTTGTTAATTTGACAAAAAAATGTTTAAATCTTTAAAGTATCATGTATGTAATAACTCAGTTCCTTACTTCTTAGATATTTATATATGATACTGGTGATATTTTACATTATTGGATCATTCCATGAACTGTTTGTACTTTCTTTACTAATAAAAATAGAATCATTAGCATCTTTGTATCTAATTAAGATTAGGGAGCCAGTTCTAAAATTCCCAGATTAAATTTGAAACTTCATCCTTAAGTTTATACTCCTTGATAACCATTTTAAGTGTCAAAATTTGTGTAAATTAGGGTTTTCCGGAGGGACAGGGCGAGGTAAAGGGTTAATTAGAGAGAAAGGGAGAAGGAGAGATATCATAAGGGATTGGGTTATGTGATTAGAGGTTGAGAAATTCCAAGATCTGTATTGGGTGAGCTGGAGAAATAGGGAAGTTGATGGCCCAGTTCAGTCTGAGTACAAAGGCCTAAGAACCAGGAGAGTCAGTGGTTTTAGTTCAACTTGAAAAGCAGGCAAGCTTAAGAACCAAAAAAAGCCCATGTCCAGCTCAGTAGTCAGAATGGAGTTCCTTCTTACTCAGCCTTTTTATTCTGTTCCAGTCTTCAGTTGAGTGGATTTGGCTCATCCACATAATGGAGGACAGTCTGCTTTACTCAGCCTGTCCATTCAACAGTCCTTTTCATCCAGAAACACCATCAAGAATACTTCCAGATTAATGTTGGACCAAATGTCTAGGCAACCTGTAACCCTGTCAAGTTTACACATAAAATTTACCATTTATAAGAAACTTGTGCTGCTCATTGTTAGTGAAAATGTATGACATTTTCATGTATACAACACATGTTCAGTGGTTCTTGATGTCCCAGACTAATAATGGTCCATTATCTAAAGAATTTATTGGGGAAGGAACCAGGAAAAAAGTCTGATCATGGCAAAGAATGTTCAGTGTGTGGCCAGCCTCCAATCTGTGGGTTTAGAATACTGATTGTTGCCAATAGTAAGCCAAAATGTATTTTTTAGCTGCCTCTAAATCTGTGTATCCTACTTTATATCATCTTATTTTGAAGGAAAACATTTTATACAGTGGGCCGTCACTTCCAAAAGCCTCTTGTCCCCAATTGTTTCTTAGTACTAAGTGCATTGAGAAAGCTCACAATAAAGAAGCTAATGGTGTTTTTCAGACATATTAAACCTTAAGACTTTCTCATTTATACTCCTTAAATATAAGTTCCACTTATAATATTTACAATTAATATTCATTAATATTTTAATATATGCTAGACATTATATGAAGAATTTATACAATTTCTAATTTTATCTTCAGAACTAAGATACGTACTGTTGCTAACACCATTTTATTAATGAGGAAAGAGGCTAAGATTAGTTCTGGAACTTTCCCAAGGTCAAAGAGGTAGAAGACCAGTTTATATCTGTATTAGGTTTATTTTACTGCCATAATGAATTACCACAAGCTTAGTGGCTTAAACAGTTGGTCTGTCTTGCAGTTCTGTAGGTTAGAAGTCTGACATGGGTTTCAATGGGTTAGATCAAGATGTGAGCAGGACTTTATTCTGGCATTCTGCAGGCTGGAGGGGGAGATCTGGTTCCCATTCTTTCTGGTGTTGGCAGAATTCAGTCCCAAGCTTTTGTCAGACTATGTCTCCAATTCCTTGTGGGCTATCAGCAGGGGCCTCTCATACTTCCTAAAGGCGTCTCTTAGGTCATTGAACATTGTCTTCACATTACCAACCAGAATGACTCTAAATTAGTAAGAAATTCTTCACACGTTGTCATTTCTCTCACCTTTTTGCCTTTCTCTTTTTTTCCTTTGTAGTAAGAATACCACCTGAAATCTGTCCTTTCAAATCATGTTTTAAGTATACAATAAGACATTGTTACTGATAGGCCTGATGCTATATAGCATATCTCAAACTTACACATTTTGTGTAACTGAAACTTTCTGCCCATTGAATAGCAACTTCCTTCCTCCACTTCTTAGCAAACACGGTTCTACTTACTGCTTCTATGAGTCTTCATATAAATAAAATCATATACTATTTGTCTTTCTATGACTAACATATTTCACTTAGAATAAATAACTAATGTCCTTAGGTTCATCTATGTTGTAACATATTGCAAGATTTCTTTCTTTTTATGGCTGAATAATATATTATTTTGGGACTTGTGTGATTAGATTAGGATTCACCCTTGGAGTCCAGGGTAATCTTCCTTGTTTAAAGTCCATAACTTCAAACATATTAGCAATGTCCCTTTTTCTTTGTAAAGTATCATTTTTTTTTAATCAAAGGCTCCAGGGATTAGAGCATAGGATTCTAAATGGGAGTATTATTTTACCATCCACACAGCTCACTTGTTTCTACACTAAGATTGCTTATCCACTATGATCTTCAGTTGTTTTAAGGTGCAGGAGAGAACTTTAGGAAATACTTCCTTAGTTCAGAAGAGTAGTCAAAATGCATATATGGGGCAGGACTGAGGGTTTCCAGAGTTTCCAAACACAAAATTGGTCCTTAGTTTTTTTTTTGTTTTTTTTTTTTGAGCAGTTCGAACCAAGCAAAACATGATTCAAGAAACTCCAAACAAACTTATTTTTCAGATTTTGGGAAAGTGGTAAGAAAAAGATAGCCCTTACACATGATTTCTTTGTAATTTTCTCTGATTATATCTCATCGATAAATTGCTCTGTAACTTTATGAAAGGCCATTTATTTGTAGATGATTTGTTTCTAAAACTCACTGAGGTGATATAAACTAGGGTGTGAAAACTACTTTTTTATATGAGCAGAGCCTTGTTTTTGCACTTCAGACTTTAGTAAACTATCAGCTTGAGAATTCTCATAGGGATCTTTTCTCTCCTATGTTCAACATTGCTTTTTGGGTAGTTTTAAAAATGGCCACTAACATATAGCTGAACATTAATTATGTCCTGACTACAAAATACATTTATTTCCATCTATCCAGTATGTGTTTCATTATGTGAAAAAATATCTATGTGGTGCCATATATATCTTAAATATTTTTGCAACATTTTTTTTAAATTTGGGAAAAAAAATAGTGGTTCATAGTAATTATCAACTTGGGGCAGAAGGGCTTTGTTTTATAGGACTTTTAGTTTTGTTTTTTAAAAATTAATCAGTCCATATCAATTAAGTGTTAACAGCACCATAACATTTCATTAGTTTCTGTGGAAGAAACAAAATGTACTGAGTGCTTGTACTGAACAGTTTGTATCCATCATTTCACACCCATTCCCACTGTTTCCATCCTTGGTTGAACTGTCCTCATTGCTTACTTAATTTGTCAATCATATTCTAGTCTAATATTTGTTTTATAAATATCTCCTTCCATTCTGTGACTTGTGTTCCATTGTCTAAGAGTTACTTTTTTCAGAGAATAAGTTTAGAAAACAAAAATTTTACAAAGGAACATAAATAGTAGGATGAAGATTTTACACTTATTGCTATCTCAACATTTCTTAAGAACGTTCAGTGTGTCTGACTTTCTGCATAGTCTTCATCTTCATCATTGAATTTTAGCTGCTTGTAATATTTGTCGAATAGACATTTTCTCCTGGTACAAAGGAGGAGGGCACTGATGATCTATAGAGTCAGTCAATGATGTTTGTAAGTTGTATTGTTTCTTGGCCTCTGCTGTTACTTTGCAAAATCAGTTATGTTATAGTGTTTTGCAATGTATTTATTTGAGAGAACTGCCACTATATTTATGGGAGGGGAGAGATTTTAGGGTTCCATGAATGATTTTGAAGTTAGAATCTTCAGTTTCTGAAAAACAACTCTGTCATAGACACTAGTGAGAATTCCCTGTGAAATCAATGAGATTTTCTCTAGACTATTTTAATTTGTTTATCCAGATTCAGGGTCTGGTGATGTGAGTAATATTTAATAACTTTATTTGGTGCTTGCACCTTGCATAATTCTCATTAAATGAAAACTCCTATCCCATGGGGTCTTCACAGTTACCATAATGAGCTGTTATTCCCTTTGATTATCTTGCACTTAAAAATAATGTGGGATTGGCATGCAAAGGCAGCATATTAATTGTTTCACTTATAGCAGTAGACTCTCCTGTAATTTGACTAACTGTTAAATGTTTCAACACAGTATTTATTTTATGTCATTTGTAAGGTATTTCTGAGATAAATATTATGTTACGTTTGTTATGTTTGTTATGATACTTCATTACTTCTGTTACTGATTTGTCCTCCAATATAATATCAGTATTGATATCTTAATACCAACCCAATCTGTCAGGAAATATTTATAATGATGTTAATATTTCCAATAGACACTCTGGATTGATTGAGGTGGATATATCAGTAGGTCTGGGTGCCATTGCTACTCTGGTTTGTTAGTCACTCCATGAGAATTGAAAAAAAAAAGAAAGAAAAAGAAAACCTAATGAAGGAAAAAGCTCAGATGTGTTTTCCGTACTTTGATAGTTTGCATTTAAGTAGTATCACTCTTTATTACTCTCTCTACAAAAAGGACAGCATAATTATGTAAAATGCCTGATGTCAGGGGGACAAATTGTGATATGTTGTATATTTGAAATAGTGGACATAATGAGTTGTTTGTAAAAAGATATTCTAATATCTAACTGGCTTTACCTAAATTGATTATATTTTATAGGTCCCTATTCACATTATAAGTGAGAATTTATAATGACCTAAAACATAGTTGACAAAGAGTAAGACAAAAAAAAAATCAGACTTCCTATCTCTTGGTAAATATGTAATTTAGATAACTTTTATTCATTTCAAAATGAACAAATTGAAATACCATTATGGAATCCTTGGAGAACAAATTGCAAAAGAAGGTTCACGGCTTTTTTCATAGATGATTAAGAGGAAGAGCATGATGATAAACTTAATTTGCTACCCCAGACAATATAAATGTTCAGACAAATGTACAGTATCAAGGGGATAAAAAATGTGGATGGCTTATTTTCATTGCATTGCTTGCTTCTCTTTTTTAAAAATTTCAACTTGAAAGTAATTTTCTCAAGCAGTGGGAAATAGGAGGGATTTTCTTGACCTTTTCATAAATTAGGGCAGCCTTTTTTTTGTTGTTGGTGTTCTTCACAACATATTTGTTTCCTTCACAGTGAGAATTATAATTTTTAATTATAAATTTAATTTGTAATAATTTATATAATTATTCTCTGGTTGCCATAATAGGCCATAACTCTATAAAGACAGTTACAGTATAGCACCCAACAGATTTCTTGGCAAGAAGTGACTCATAAAATTTGTTGAATGATTTAATGAATGAATAAGAGGCAGGATACTCTGCAGAGAGGCCAAATGGGTCCAAGAAAAACCAAAAATGATTGAAAAAAATCGTAGTAGAATTTTGTCTCAGAAATATCTATAAATTCAGTCTTTTAAGGTACAAAAATTTCTAATAAATGATGCTGAATAGCTTGTTCCAGAATAAAGAGCGTGGTAGAAAATGTACCACTTGATGAAACACTGGTTAATAGCATAGATTATGATCCCAAAAGGACCAGTATTGGTGATTTGCATCCAAAATTATCAGGGGTTTAACAATAGGCCAAATATTTAGCATCTCTAAAATCTATTTTATCTGTAAAATGAGTATAAAAATAAATCCTACTAAATAGAATTGTAAGGATTGATTATAAAATTTTCTATCAGCATAACATTGCAGTACAAATATAGAGCAGTTAGTAAATATTTACAGTTTTTCTTTGTGAGACAGTCCGTAAACTACTAGTCTCATTTTTATGTTAAGTGAATAAATTCTCATACTAAAATTCAGCACAGCATGTCATTTATCAATGTGAAAGTATTTTTAAGAAATGACCAACCAGACTTAAACCAGTCTGACCATGATAAGAGTGCATGATGGCTTTCAAATCAATCTATTAGCATTCATTAGCAATCTATTTAATCTTTCATTATTAGATTTCATAAGAAGAAAAAATATAAAAGATATGGCCAGCTACTTAAAATTATTAAAAATAAAGCTTCAATAACCAATGTTACTAAAAGGTTTTAGAAAATTTAAAATTTCTTGATCATTTAACAAATATAACTATGGTTTTCATTTATGCATTTTTATAATAAATATTATTGAATACTTAACGATGCTCAGAAATATGAGTACTGAAATAGCAGAAGAATGACTTTCCCAAAATGTTGATATCCTAATCCCTGGAATCTAAAAAAATTTCACTTTCTATCACAAAAAGAAATTAAGGTTATAAATAGAGTTAAGTTGCTAATCAAGTTTCAGTTTTATTTTTACTAATATAACACTGGTTTATAACACTATGTAAGTTTTAGATGTGTAAATTCATTCCATCAAATATGTGATAATGTGCCACATCCATCACCAAATTTGTAATAGTCCTCTACAAAATTTTGCTGCATTATTTGAATAGGCTCAATCTAATCACAAGGGTTCTTAAGAGAAGATAAGTGAGAGAGAAAGAGGTTGGAGTGAGAAGTACTCAATCTACCACAGATGGCTTTAAAAATGTAGGAGGGAGACCAAAAATATGTCTTGCTCTAATAGAATTTAGAGTCTGATAGGAGAGCAGATAACCATTTAGTGATACTAAATATCAATATGCAGCAGTGGGTCAAGTGTGCTAAAAGAGTATAAGTGTTGAGATATTTATCTATAAAGAATTATGTTCTAAAGTCACTATAAAAACTCAGATCATCATAGTCATGATTAATTCTGAATTACTCTAATCATTGCTCATATAAGATTCATTCTGCATGGTTTTGGCTATACAGGCTAGAACAGTTACTGTTATACACACCTAAAGAGTGATAACTAATAAAGGAGATTAATATAACAAAAGCAGAGTCTATATAGAGAGTGTCTGTTTGTCAAGTGTGCTGTCTTTGTAGAAAACTAAGTCTGTCACTGGAGTAGGGATGTGGAGAATGCTTAAATATTTCTGCTTTCCTTCAGGATATTTATTGTTTTATTTTTCATACCAGTATATTAAGATCTCATTTTGAATAATGAAATGCCAGTTATATTGCTTTTGTACATAAGATAAGTTCCCTACTAATTTTAACACTTTAAAATTTTCTAGGCATTCTGATCAATATAATATGAGAAAAAAAAAGAACTGTAACATTAAAATTGTTGAAAATAAAAACTATCTATTTTTACTTTATTGTAATAAGAATACTTACAGATGATATTATATCCCTGGGAAGCCCATGACAACACCTGAAAAAAACTGAATTTATCAAGGGATTATCAGAAAATTGTTACAAAAATGGCGCACTAGCTTTCTCTTAAAAGTTATATTATAAAGCAGAACAATGCATTAACGAAATCATAAAGTACCCAGTACACCCCTAATAATGAATGTATAAAATTTGTATGAAAGAAATATAAATTTTTAAAAAACCATGAGTATTAATCAAGAACATGTTAAATTAAAGTTTGATGTTAGCATGTTTTGGTGGGATGAAAATCTTGGGAGGACTAAAATGAAGGTATAGTTCATATATAAGGTCCTAATAACATTTCAAAACCTAGTGGAAGGTAAAAGAATGTTTAACAAATAATTTTGGAGTAAAAGCATTGGGTCTTAACTTCATGAAATCAACTGAAGTATATGTCAGGTGTATTAAGGTGTTAAGGTTTCTAAATTAAAATTTTATTGCTATGTGTGACATAAAAGAAAATGTAGATGACTAAAGTATCAGTAATGGAGTCAAAGAGCAACAAAAACTACATCAATAGATTTGACAGTTCTAAAATATAAAATGTTTGCAGGCAAGCATAAAACTTCAAAGATTTATTATAAACTGAGGTATTTACTATAAGCAAACTAATATTTGTGGCAAATGTGGCTAATATAAAATTAATATTCTGATAAAGAGATCTAAAAAATTCAATAACAAATCTTGCTAATTAAAAAATAAATGAATGTGTTCAACCTCTACTAATCAAATATTAGACATAATTTAGATTAAAGTAAAAAGAATGTGTTATTTTTTACTTACTGCCTTAGCAATAGTAAGACACATGTTAAATATAAATATTAAAACTATTTTATTGTGAGATTCTGCTGCTTCTGGGATTATTAGTATATTTTTTTTCTAAAATGTAATTATCAGTATATTTCAAACAGCCTATATATTTATATATTTTATGTCAATATTCTCATTTCTAGGATTCTTCCTTAATGAAATAATCATAGGTTCTGACCAGAAATATTTTTTGTACTAAGATTTTAACCACCGAATATTTCATTTGAGTCAGTATCAAAAAGCAAAAATTTTACTTTAGTATTTGGTACATTGAAGATTATATATATGTGTATTCACATACACCTTTAAATGGAAAATTAATAAATAATTTTTAAATAGTAATATTGGAAATGTGCCTAAATATCCAGAAGGGAAAAAGTTATATGCATTTTTATACAGTTATATCAAAAGTTTTATGCAGTTATGCAAATAGTTCACAGTTAATGGGGTAGCCAGATTCCAAGATGGCCTCAGTCATCCCTGCCTCCTCATATTCATACTTTTGTGTAATGTTCTCCTTCTGAGTGTGGATTGGACTCAGTGGTTTGTTTCTAATGAATAACATGTATGGTGGAAGCAATGGTGTATGACTAGAATGAGTCATAAAAGGTTCGTGCTCTCTAATAAGCTCCCTCTCTCGTAAGCTGTCTCACTCTCTGTCTGTCTGTCTGTCTGTCTGCCTGTCTCTGTTTCACTCTCTTTGGTACTCTGAGAACAGTTCTATAGAAAAAACTCATGTGATGATAAGCTAAAATCTTCAGTCAATAGTTGGGTGAATGAATCCTCTAGTCTCAGTACAGTCTTCTGGGGCTGCAGTCCTGTTCACAGTTTGACTTGTGAGACTCTTTGAGCCACAGTCTCCCAGTAAGATCCTCATAAATTCTTGACCTTCAGAAACTATGTGACATAATAAATACTTGTTTTAAGTTCTACGTAATTTTTGATGCCGTAATAGATAACTAATATAGTAAATTCCAAGATGAAATATTATGCAGTTATTAGACTTAGATGCTCAAAGACTACTTAATGGCACAACATTCATATGAGATAGCATCCAGGATGAAAAAAATGAAAAAACAATGTAGAATTTTACAAACTGTATAATCCCAACTAAAAATTATCTTTATAAATCTTGAAATAAACACACACTAATGTTAATAGTAATGCTATATGTGATATGATAATGAGTAATTAAAATTTTTTTGCTACTCTCCTAATTTTCCCCCTAAAGTTCAGTAATGACTATATATTCCTTTTATAAACAGAAACCAGAAAGAAAAACATCAAATTTTACTTATAAATTTGTGCAAATAAAGTTAGATGTAATCCATTTGTAAAAAGAACTAAATATTTTCACTTCCAAAGAAGAAAGAATAAATTATTCACTATTCTAGGAATGTATACTTCCCTCCTTGTTGTTAGGTCATAATTATAAACCATTTCTTTATAGTCAGATCTTATCTTTTCTTTTCCAGTAAAGAGTCTTCACTTAGCCTAATAATTCCTATAATAATAGAATATCATACATTATTTTTCAAGATGTTTATTATTTTCCTCGTTCATGTTCCTCTCTATGAATTTCCTTTATTGTTATGAATAATTGATTTTGAGACTGGATCAAGCTTTGATTCCCTTTAAAGGTCCAGCAAGCCCTAGGAAAAGAAATATACGGACTGTATTCCACATATATCTTAAATAGGCAATCAGAGACCATATTATGCACTTGATAGAATGTAATATTAGTTCACATAGGTCTGAATTCATTAATTCATTTATTTATTTTTTTTCAGCACACTTTTACTGAGTATTTAGTATACACCAGACACTACCTTAGATCTTCACATATAGTTCCCACACTTTAGGAACTAAATGTGAAATTTGAGTTGGAATAGCACATTTTAAGACTCATGGAAGGAAGGTGTTTGGGAGGGACTGAGAAAAGTTCCTGATTTGGCTAAAGTGTAGTGAATGAGAGTGGTTACAGCTTCAGATCTCAGTGGAAGCACTGGTAGGAAAGTTATCTGCAGAAAGTTCAGGCTATCTAGGAAGTTCATTGTCATTCTGAAAATTCAAGAGTAATAGGAAGACACTGAGTTAAAAAAAAAAAAAAAAAAAAAAGCACCCCTGGCATTTCAAAATGGTCTTAGAATGCCTAACAAACCTCATTAGTTATTCTATTAAATATAAACAATTCTCGCAGAATATCGATCTCAGACAAATTTACTTAGAAATCATGATAATGTGAAACAAAACAAGGTCATTTTGTAATTTTGTCTAAACAGGCAAAAACCCTGCCTATGCTACTTACAAAATGCCAAAAAACTTGCTCTCTTGGTCACAACATATAATTGCTACCTCTTTACCAATTTCAGTTTTATCTTCAATAATAGATAAAAGTTATTGAGATATTCTATCCAACCTCTTCTTTCTGACAGCATTTTGTTTCTTTAGATACTGCCCCGTGTTACCCAACAAAACATCAAATCTTAAAATAACTTTTTTCTAATACTCTGTATATAGATATGTTGTGGTTTTCTGTGGTATATGTTTTCCCTAACCTTAATGAGTAAAAAATCCAACTCATTTAACTAAAAATGTTTCCTACTGGTTTTTGGTTGAAGGATATTTATACCACTAAGAGGTTTTAAATATATTTTGACTGAATTTTGTCAACACTTTATTGAGAGATCTGATAAAATAGAAAGCAAGCACTATGGAGTGACTAAAACTCCTGTCTAGGAAAAGATAGATTTAGATGACTTTCCTGAATCAAATATTCCCTTTCTTTCATTTCTTTCCATTGGCTAAAGGGTATATTTTAACTTTTCCAACCTTCCCTTTAATGTTGATCCCCTTACGCATTCTGTAAGCATGCATGATATATGACATATCTCAGAATATAAGCAAAATTAAGTCTTTTGACTCCATAGAAAACTGGGGGAGAATTATCTCTTACCCCACTTATTTTAGTCCATGTTCTCTAAAATAAATCCTTAAGATAAGAATTTATTTGTCTGTGGTTTATTAAGAATTGCCGCTGGGAAAAATTGGTAAGATAGTGAAGGAAAAGTAAGGGGGAAAGTCAAGCAAGACTGCAATTACATGCAAAAAATCCAGCATCAGCCAGGTCTACAGAAGTTCTGCTGTATAAATTATTCCTCAGAGGCTGTATCAACTTGAGGCGAAGATTTGAGTTATTGTATTCTGATGTTAATTAGTCTTTGGCTAGTGGTTGCTAAAGGGAAATGTAACCTTGCAGGAACTTCCACCTCCTGTAGCCAAGAGCAGCCATACAAAGAGAATCGTAAATAGGTATAGCTGAAGCAAAAATACGTATAGGCACTGTCACACAAATGGTCAAGGGGATCTAAGGGGATCTAAGAAAACACTTCCATTTTCTACTCCTTCTCTTTTCATCTTCATATTTTCCCACTGGATTGCACTTCCCAAGAATAATGACTATGGAAGTATCTGTTTACTTGGGAGGAAACTCAACAGGGATATTGTGTGGACTTCTGACTCTGACAAAAAGACTTGTATACAGCAGGATCTTAGCCTATTTCTTGAAATTAATTTTAGCTTAATTTTCCTTAAATTCTCATCCTGTGAGTGGGATCTCATGGATAATTCGTATTTCCTGCAACAAATTCAATTTTCTTTTCTTTTTCATTCTTCCCCCAATTAGTTCAAGAAAGTGTGGAACCAACGGCACCATCTGCCACATCAATAGATAGGTTCATTGTCTAGCACATTGCTTGGCACTGTGTAGACCCTAAATATATAGTAGTTATCTTTGTGATCATTTTGTTCTAAAACTCTGTGCTCACAGGAAATTAAATGCTAGGAAAGGGAATTACTTCTATTGGCTATTATCAACCAGTTATCCACAGTTTTTCCTGTCCTCCCAAGTCCCGAAAGATGTGTTGGTCACAGCCATGTGACAGAATCATCTGTAACACATATGCCTTTTGGAGCCCTAACATTTTCTTCTCCTAGATTTAACCAGCATGACTGTAATGGCTCAGTAACAAACACATCTTGCATGACTTTGTGAAGGGAAGATTTCCAGAAGTCTCTGATTGCTTAGAGGCAGCAAAGGGAAGGAGAGAGATAAGTTGCCAAGATATCTCTTCCATTATAATAAGCACTAACTGAATCTTGTTTGAGAAATATGTAGACCTATAAAAACATTAACACTCAGATGATTTGGACTGTATCCTGGCTAGATGCAGTTCTGTGTTTCAGACATAATATCGTAAGCCCGTTAAGATGTGTTACGTATTTTTAAATATTGTATTTGCTTCTAGAGGTCAAGTAACCTAAGACTTTCCCTAGACCAACTGTCAAAAGTAATGAATCATTGCCTCTGCTCCCAGCATTCTTGAATTCTGATGCTCTGTCCCCTTGTAGGCTTTCTTCTGTGTGTCCCTATCTTTACATAGTGCTAGCTTTTCCTATTTCTGTCTTCATTTATAATTTGCTTGATCCATGAATGCCAATTCATTTGGCCTATGGGTCAAGAAAAATAGGGAAAGGTGGGAACTTAGTTTTGGAACTAAGCTATCTATCTGTCTATCTATCTATCTATTTATCTGTCTATGTATATGGATAGAAACATCGATTTAGATATAGATTATATATATCGAGGTGGGGACTTGATCAGAAATATATTTTATGATATGTAATTTTATTGAATTCCTTGGTAAGAATAAGGGTGACATTTTACTGATGTTTGACGGAATTACTGCCAGTGACTTTAGAGTGCCTGGATGCTGCTCTCTTAATGAATCATCACTACCCCCTTTCCTCAAATCCAGAGAAATCTAAGTATATAAAGTAAATAAAAAGAGCCAAGAGAATGAAAATATATTTATTTGAACTATGTAGTCAGTTCTCTAATGACTTTCAATGCAGTGCTCTTCGGAAAAACATGAATTAAAGAATATAGCCTAAACTCTGTTTACAAAAATAGGGAGAGAGAGAGACAGAGAATATGAATTTCAGACCAAAGTGGACAAGAACTAAAGAACTATCTGGATCAAAATAAGCAAATGTCCAAGTAGCAGTGATGGCACCACATACCACATGTGGACCTGAGGCCAAGGAAAATTAAGAAAGGGAGAAAGCAATGAATTAATGAGTTTTAGTAACATGAACCTCTCTACCCAAAACACAGATTTTCCTTGGTATTTGAAAACTGATTTATGAAATTCTTAATGTTCAGCCTGAGTAGATAAAATTCCATAAGGGCAAAAATTCTCATTATGAAAATAGCAAAGGTCATGAGAAGGCCATCTTCCAAGGGCAGGGTGGAACGGTGACCAACAAGAATGGCCAACAAGCATGGATAGATATATGTCCTTCTGATCTTACCCTGATGACAATGAAAACAATTTAACTGTTCTTTGATGAAATGTGGCACATAGAACCAAGAAGAACTGAAACTGATGGCTATGATTGGTCGGTGACTAGAAAAACAGACAAAAATGTGAAGAAACATGTAAATACAATGGTCAAAATAAAATCATTACTCAGTTGTTATTTGAGTACTTACGAGGTGTCATGTAAGTATATTTAGACTTGGTTGTGCTATGTGAAACTTGACTTAACACATAGATTTCACAGGAACAATAAATGGTTCTATAGGAAAAATGTTATGAAAAAAAGGAGGGAACATATTAAGAAGATAAAATCTTACAGTTTGGCACATACAGGTGGAGTAGTAGTTGAGTTCACTGCCTCCAGCCATGTGTAGTTCACATATATTCCCAGGACCCAGATTCCTGAGTTGGGAGTACCAACCAAGATGAACAATAAAATAAAAATGAATAAAAATGTTTTATCCTCTTCTCTCTTCCTGCCTGCTTGCCTACTTGCCTTTATTTCTGCATGTACTTTTCCTTAAAAAAAAAAAAATCTGTAGAGTTTGGTTTTTATGTTATGGGCCTGATAACTGGTAATTTCTAGGATTAGTCTAATATTTCATATAAAAGTGTTAAAATTTATAATGGGGTGTAGGAAGGGTCAGGTACAGATAATCTAGGGGGAGTTTTGCTTGGTGAATTGCTTTGTATGGACTGGTTTGTACTGGATTATTTGTGGATAGAACAACTTCTATCTTGGGCTCTCTAAAAGGCATCATGCTGCGTATGACAGCTCTCACTAGGCGAGGCCTTTATGAAATGATGAAGAGTGGATCCTGGATGATAGATGTTACTGCTGCACCAGGGGAAATTGTCAGGAGCTTAGAGGTGCTTAGCAGATAACAGACATTTGTTCCCTGGTACATTGACACTGCAGGGCAAAGCAAGCAGCAATTTTTTATTTGGTGATAGGGCAAGGTTTGAGAATGCTGATTTAATAGAGCAAGATAACAGTTCACTAACCATGCAGACCAGCAGAAAAGCCTGAAAGCATCGTATTTCCCATCTAAATCTACTTGCTTGTCATATTAAGGACAGACTAATTTTCAAGCTTTTTATTCAGTTGGAAATCACATGATAAACCAAGTTTGGTTCTGAAAATTAGCAACCTGACTGTGCTAACACACTAGCATTGCTTCCAATACAAATTAGGAGCTAATAACTATTTAATAAATTTTATTATTTGCTTCATTGTTTAAAGGTTCTCTCTCACTCTCTCTCTCTTATTCCACAAATACCTATTTTCCATGTCACAAATAATATACCTCTGAATGTCCACATTACAGCACAATAAGCTTGTGCATAAGAATAGTTTTATACCTAAAATTAATGCCAAGCAGAGAGGTTCTAAATGTTCATTTAAAGCAATCAGGATGCATACCTATATGTTATCAGTATTGAGTGACCCTAGCCCATTAATAAATTATGAACTGATTTTTAGAAATCTTCAATCAAAGAGGTAAGACATTTAACTCATAAAGTCCATCTGTTGCTAGAAATGGTATTTTGGGCTTCAATTTCTCATCCAAGGACATCTGCCAAAATCCTTTAAACCAGGAGTTGTGATTATTTTTGTAGTTTCCAACTGATCCACTGATACTTGGCAAACCTTTACCTCAGTTTTCATTTTAGAGCATAGTTTAATGTACATAGAATTGAATTATAACATTTGCATTTAGATATAAACATCTTGAATAAATTAAGATTTTTGGGTCTTATAAAATCTAATTTTCACATATACTGTGTACACTTCCCACAATTACTTTCTGTTTTCCTGTTGTTCCTATGAATAACCTAAGTAAAATTTGGCTCCTGTTTATAGCTCAATCTTTCCTATTTGGTTTGACTAAAAATGCTTCAACATTTGATTATAAGAATAAATATTCAAGAATAAAATAATTTATTTTTTGGTTAAAAATACTTGATTGCTTTCCTACCCCTTTATTAACAATCACTAGACATATACTGAGTTCTTTGTTTCCTAGGTGAAAAATTTTATATTTTATAATTCTTGTTAATCTTCACTATATGAGTTGAAATTTTAGAGCCACTACTCCTGTTCACACATCCTAAAGTCCATATTTTCATCTTTAGGGATCACAATGAATTGAACATAAAATAAACCAAAACTTAAGCTAATATTATTCATTTTTATATGATCTTATTTTCCTGAATCTATCAAAGGACAAAACTTCTTGTATACTATACAAGGTATGCCTGCATACCTTGGAAATATTTTCATCTTTCCATCAAAATGAATTGGGAGGAATTAATTTTGAAAAAGTGTTAGCAGTTGGGCTAATGCATTTGGAGAAGACTGACAACCTGATAGAATCAGAGGAGGGAATGACTTCTAGCTGACAGGATCTCTCAAATATTTCTATCCTACTCTCTTGACATGGAGGTATGGAGCTTGAATTATAAAATATGGTTAAGGGTATAGTGGAGGGAAATAAAGAAAATCTTTTAGGACAACACAGACTTTAACAACAATCCAATTCAAACAAAAAAGCTTTTTTTTTTTTTTTTTTCAAGTGTTTTCAAACACTTTATAGAACACAAATAAAAAGAACAGGGAGTCTGAAATGGAGTCCTCAGATGAATTCCAAGTGCTACCTTAGGGTCAGAGCCTTAGTTTTTACAATCTGAGACAATGCATATTTTTGCCAAAATTCAAATTTAATTTCAAATGGAGACCCAAGGCTCAAATAATTTATTCTTCTGGAACTCCCTCCTCATCATTATTTAAACATTGGTGTTTAATCTTTCAGTGAGAGAAAATGAATTAGATACTTGACTACAGTTCCTCTTTGGAGGAAACTGTAGGTTTTAAAGGGATATGATGTTGAACAATCTAAATCATCAGTATCATCACCTTCAATATCATCATTAATACTGACTTGGCATTTATTCTGTGATTGAGACTTCTTAAAATCCTTACATGTGCCATCTCATTGAATTTTCCCAATGCTAAAAGAAGTGAATACTGTTATTCCTATCTTAAGATGAGAGATATGAAGTTCAAGGAAATTAGTTTACAAAAGCCACAAATCTTTGTGTTTCATGTTGTTACATGGGCTTGTTGGGTCAGAATTTAAACCTAGACAAACTGGGGAAGAAGGAATATGTGTGAGGAGTTTAATTAAATTAGACAGCTGAGCTACTAGATATTGGCGTCACCAATTAAATTAACAAGTCAACTTAACTGTCAAGCTTTTAATCCCTTACTGCTATAGTATGAATAAGAAACTAAACCTCAGAAAGTTCTAAATCACCTGTCTTCCATTTTCCCCGGGATCAGGAATTCTGTGGATCAACACACATAAAAAGTTTATCTCACTATTGAAGATGCCTCAAAACAAAGACGTCTGCGGTTTTGTGGTCCCTGTGGCTGAATATCAAAGAGAAAGACCTAGAAAGAGAAAAGTAGTGAATACTGTGTCAGAGTGGGGAAGATCTATTTGAGGTTCCCTCCTCTCTCAACTCCTTAAGGAAACCTTAAGCACTTTAGCAGAAGGACATTTACTTAGTGCCTTCAGATGAAAAGGCTTTTAATGGAGGCTCCTAGACTAGGAATGCAGATGTGTATAAGAGTATGACCAAAGTGTCCTCTGTCCTTGACTGCAACATCTTTAGAGATAGTAATACATTGACTGTGCACCAAGTCTAATGTGGGATGACAATTTTTGTTTTTGTTTTTGTTTTTACTTTGCTATTGTCTATGGTAGAGCCTGGAAAATCACATATACATTTTTGGCCTGGAACTGGACTCCTCTGTATGCAAATCTGATTGGAGAGGTCAACTACGCATGTTCTTTCACTGTTTTCCATAAAGTGCTATCACCAATAGTATTGTGTACCTGGATGTGTTGGGCTAGAAAAAAGATTAAATCACTAATTTAGGTTTCCAACTAAACAGAAAATTACAGCAATTTTAAAATTCATAAATTCACAAGATTAAAAAGAATGCAAGAGAAGAACAATAATGAACAGAAAATGTTAGCATAGTATTAGAAGATGGAAAAACTATGATGGATTAGGAAAATAAACCAACAGCAAGGACATAAATGAAGATGAAAAGCAAGATAACTGCATTCTAGGATCCAAAGAAGACTAAAAAAATGATTAGGAAAATAAACCAACAGCAAGGACATAAATGAAGATGAAAAGCAAGATAACTGCATTCTAGGATCCAAAGAAGACTAAAAAAATGGGAGGCTTCATGTACCACAGGAGATGATCCTGATTAAAGTAGCTGAAAAGGGGTGTGGTTTGTCAGGTCTATCCAAATACAATCAAATGAATACTCCTCTCCCAAAAGAGAGCCATTTGTATATTCTGTAAAGAAGTTAAGCCAAAATGCCATAGTCTTGATCCAATAGTCACATTTAGAAGCTGAAGGCGGAATATGGGAATGAAACTGAGGACAAGTGAAAAGCTGCATGCTGAAAGTTGAGAACCACAATCATCTTTTCAACCTATTCTCATGATTCCAATGAACAGATAAAAATGCTTCAGGCAGAAGACGGAAGGCTTCCCCTAGAGAAACTGGAGTTTGTGAGTAAAACAACCAACATTAAGTTCCCTATCTGATATCCCAATAGTGAAGCACAGAGGATGACAAGAATTTCGCAAACCCACACTTTTGGTCAACCTTCTAAATATGACTTGAGAATCAAGGATGACAACATTTTAAGAAATCCCCCAACATGAAAGACAGTGCACAAAGAAACATACATTTACTCATTCATAACTTTTTAGGTGTTTAATATTCTCTTTAGGCAGATGTCAAGTTTCTCCAAAATGTTACGGATTTTATTATACTTTTTCTCCCCATTATTAGTCTATGCAGTATTCATGGTTAGAAAAACAAGAAATAAAAATAATACCTGCACTTTAAATCTAGACAACTTGAGTTTTTCCTGAATGTGACCCGTATTATTTATATCTTGAAAGTGCTAGTTACCTTGAGTAATCTAAAGTTTTTTTTTTATTGGTATTAAGACACATTGTGAAAATTGGATGAGATCATGTGTATTTGTGTTTGTAAACTAAGAAATTATACAAATGGAAAGCAACATTACAATATGTGATTACTAATATGTATGTATGTATGTATGTAAATTTGGTTCATTTCTCATCCAGCTGAGTAATAATAACTAGAAGAGAAACGTTCTAGGAAATATCCTAGGCTCATCTTTTATCATAAAGACAAAGGAAGAAGAAAATAATATGAACACCAAGGTAAATGTAGCCAAGTTTTAGTAAATTTTTGTTATATATTTTTGATAAAATCAAATTTGTATCCTGAAATAAAAATATTATATAGTAAAACAATTTTCTAAGATCTTAGTTTTACTGAGCATACAGAAAAAATATATACTGTTATTTTGCTAGTACTTTTCTGTGTATTTACCATTATCTTATACCAAAAATTTGAAATATTTGCTTCTTTAAAATTTTTATAAGTGAGATTAAAATTTGGAGACTTTAAAACATTTTCCAGTGTGCCCTGTTAACCTAGTAGTCTAATATACCCTGGGTGCAGTTCACATACATCCCAAGGTCCTGGGTTCAAGACCAGGGACCAAGGGTAACAACCAATGTGAACTTCTAAATAAATATAAAGTACTTCTTCCTCCTCTCTCTTTCTGCCTGCCTGCTTGTCTTTATTCCTGCATGTGCCTTTCCTTCAAAACAACAACACAATTTTCCTTCAAAACTAGCAGTCTGCCAATAACTAGTAAAAGAGCCAACATCAGAGTACATGTCTATTGGCCATTATAACTTGTTTTGCTTTGTTTTCATTTTTAGAAGTTTGGCAGCATAGTTTACTAAAATATGAATTTGTGTTTTTTCCAGTGACTCAAAGAAATGAGATATTTTTCTCTCACACAATACCTGTATCTACCTCTCTAAAAACATAAACACCCTTAGACTGAGAAGGAGTATAGTTTTTTTTGCCTTAGAATCTTTGCCACCGTCCTTTAGTGAAGTCCCTTAATCTTTTCAAGCATGAACCTTGATATCACAAGTATCCCTAACCCAGTTATTGATGTATATAGGAGAAATCTGAACTTGAAGATACTTAGCTTCCTGAATGTTAGAAAAGTAGATTAATTACTGGGGTGGTAGAGACCTTGGCTTCCCTTGGGGGTAGAACTAGATAATATAAACCTTTAAGGTATCTGTGGTAGACATTACTCATGTTTTCTGACATCTTATTCATCTCTTCTAGATACATGTGAGCTTTAATTGTTTAATATCCTCATTACTTTGTTTTGAACAATAGAAAGTGAGGCAGAGAGAAAAATATCACTTCCTCTCTGAAGCATGTAATGGCTGGTATTTGACTCTTGTCTTGATCAAGTTGCTATGTAGATACATTTATCAACAAGGAGAAGAAAGAGAGCCAAACAAATGATCCATGTTTCCTCTTTTCCATGTACTAGACAGCTGTAGCTTTTAGAAATGGCCATAAGAAAGGAACCATACTTTGGAGTAGTGCACACCAGAGGGGAAGGAGACTTCCTATTTTTCATGTTTCCCACTGTTCAAAGACCATTCCATTAGAACCCTCTACATCTTGCATATTGGTAACTTCTAATGGAAACAAATTCCATGCTCATTAGTGTGATGTTTCACTCAATTCTGAAAATGGAAAAGTTATCCAGAAAATGGAAAGGAATCCAGGGAGTAACTGACCAGAGAAAGTTAAAGACCAAATAGAGTTACAGGAAGCATATAAGAGAAAGCACACAGTACTTTTCCCCCAAATTGAGGAGTCTTGATATTATCTGCTCAGTGGAATTTCAGTAATTGCTGTATGTTACCATTGGTCTTCTTTCTAAAGTGAAATGAGTTGTTATCATTTTAACCTGTTCCAGTTTCATCAGTGTGTGCTGGGTTATTGGAAACAGTTTTCTGATTTTTAGTTCCTAATGATCTAAACAAAAGGAATCATATTCAATCACTTGTGAACATCAACTTCCATTGCTTGTATTTGTTGGACTTTCTTTTCCCTTAGAGAAGCGTTAAAGTCAACTAAATACATAGTAACCAGAAGATTTAATTGTGATAGAATTGTAAGTATTCACTGATATTAATAGCTAATATTAGATACTCCCTTACTTCTGGGTTCATAAAGAAGTATAATCCTACACCCACTTAGAATTAGACATGATCAGATTAGTTCAGACTAACAAAATGTGATTAGAAGTGGTGAGTGACTTTTCAAACTCAAACATTCAGTAGACTAGTTTTTAGTTTTCTTTTCCGGGCACAGTAATCTGAATGAGGATGCATATGCTAACAAAATGTGGTTGAACATCTTTTAGCCTGTGTCCTAGAATGATTGCAATGAATATATTTCTCTGGTCTCTCTCATTGAGTATGCAGTGCAATAGAGGAATAAACATTTGTTATTTTCAGTTACAGAAAATTTGGATTCATTAATTTAGTTTCTGCAAAGTGAGTGGGGTTGTTACCTAACCTCGTTTGACTGACACAGTCCACAAAAGATCAATCCCTCCTTGATGATCCAGGCTAGACTCTTTGATTACTTTAATGGGGACTCTAAGACAGGTTTAACTTGATATAGATAGAAACAAATGTTTTCTTTACTGTCCTTAGTTATAATAGATCAAGTTTTACTGATAAATGTGTCTTCTCTGATAAGAAAAGCAAAAAATTTATGTGTTGAATGCTGCTTTTTGCATGAACATTTTTGTTAATCTAATTCTAGTTGCTTTGAGCACAATATTTTTAATTCAGTGCACAAATGTGATTTTAAGGAATGAACTTGCTTTACTGTCATTCATCCCACTGAATTGATCTGTACTCAGATTTTTCAGACTGTTTGTTCCACACTAATAGCTTGGAAACATAACTTCTAGAAGTAATTTACTCAAATCATAAATCCTACTACTGCTTTCCACTTGACTACATGGCATCTGAATCAGCCCTGGTGTGTTTCTGGAGGATTTGATCTGTTATATGGCAAGGGTAAAGGGAATACCCTTATTTTGACTCTAAATACCAGTAGACCTTCAGTCTTTTCAAGCTACTTACAACTCTATTGTGCCATTTTATAGATGAATTGGAGATGCCGCCTCAGATCTTTAGTCATATGAAATTATTCAACAGTTTGTATGGATCGGGCTTTGGTTTCCACTGCAAACCAGGTCAAAGATTTCTGATAATTTTAGTTCTTCTTTTAAATTTCTGGACATGTCCAATGGGACAAAAGTACTAAGAATGATCAGAAACTCATGAAGGTTTAATTTGTTCATACACATTTTGCCATCTAAAAAAGAAATATGGATATAATCTCCTTTTGCACTTTCCTTACTACTTTTGCAACTGCCTATTAATTAATGACATTATCCACAAATGAGCATCTTGTTTTAATTTACATTTGACTTCACATGGAAGCACCAAGAAAAAAAAAAAAGAACCATACACAGCCGAAAAGTGCAACTATATCAGTAGCTGCTCAAGAAATTTCATAGAGATAATTTTTGCGCCCCTTCTGTTCCAGGTGAGTGACTTATTAGGTCAGTAAATTTGGGATAAATACACACAGTGTGCCAAATTTCAGAGCATGAGCTGCCTTAGAAAGTATCTATTCTATCATAGCCACAGCATATTTCTTACCTGGGCAGGGTCTGCAAGCATTGTTTGTGACTTTATCAGTAACAATTTATAATTAAAGCTTTTGTTTAGGTCTAATTTGCTATAATACTGAACTTTATGCTATAGTTTAGATTTTATAAGTCATAAAGTGATTTCTTTTTCCTATCTACATTGATATTTATTTCAGCAACTTTTCAGAACTTGATAAATAGAAGATATATATTTTTTTTGTTCTGTTTGAAAATCCCAGACATTTGTAATAAGTTATTTGAGAAATGCTGCCTTAATGTGATGGCATGGAAAAACTCTGGACAGAGTTTTGGGTCTCATTTTCATATCATTTTAAGATGTGATCTTGGAAACACTTTTTCTGGGGATCAATCTTTCCATTGTAACATGAAGTAGATTAGGATAGATGGTTTCTAAAAAGCAATTAGTCCATGAGTAATCTGTGATTTTCTACAGATTTATCAGTTCAAGCAACCAAAGCAGAAATGTGTATCAATAGCCTTAGGTCGTATCTCAGTGAACTAATTTTTCTAGGTGAAATTAAATGGCTATCTTGTGTCTTTTCCCATAGATATATCTGAAACCCTTTAGGCTTCATTTGTTCTTCATGTGTTAATTTTCTTTACAACTTGGCCCTCCAATTATATGACCTTCTCAGCCCAGTATCTTCTCTATCCCACCCTCATAGTCACAAGATGACTGTATCATCGTCAAGAAATTCACTGTTTCTGAAACCTAATCATTGTCTTCTATTCTTCCAGCATATTGATGCATATATCCCACCTTAGGAATGTCTGACCTCATTGAGAACAGACTTCACTAATTAAAACTTTTTGAGGGCTGTTATCCCCCTTGTGTCCTCACTGGCTTCTGAATTACATAAATTAATTTAAACTTAATTTAGATTTCCTAATTCACTATAATTATCACAGCACTGCAAATATATTTAATCCCTGAAAAAAAAAAAATCTCCCAGCAAATCCAACTGTTTGAACCTACAGCAATTGATCTCAGTTGAAAATCATCACCAAAAATTTAATGTGGGAACTCTACATTGCTTAATTCTCTGGGATGCTTGTTAGTAATCCTTAATTATGCACTCACATTTTTCCTTGCACTCCTCCAGTTACTTATATCTCCTTTTGCCCTCTACTCTCAGCTAATTTAGGAGTTGTCTTCTCTTCCCATCTTCTAATATCCCACTTAATATTCATATTCTCTGTCTAGTTCCCCTTCTGTTCTAGTATGTAAGCTCAAACTCCCTTTTATTTTTGGATTTCCACTTCTTTTGTCTTTTTAAGGGCTTTTTTCTTGCAATTATCCCTTTTCTCTTTTACATTTGTGAATATATACTTTTATATCCATCAGGCTGTAGTTATGCCTCAAGGCTTCCACTTTACAAACAACTAAAATAATAACAACAAGGTGCCTTGAATCTAATTTTTCCTCCAAATTATGATGCACTTCTCGATTCCCTTTGTAGTAAAGGCTTTTTAAACGTCCCTTATAGTTGCTATCTCAATATTCTACCCATGAGAGCTCCCGTAAAATATCAAATGCAAATCCTGTCATTTCTCTCCTGATCATGTATCCAAACTGGTAATGTTTTAACCTCCTCTGTTTCTATTTTATTCCAGCTATATCATAACTACTCAACTCAGTTAAAATAATTCTTCTGAAAAATTTCCTACATCTCTATTTGCAATTTTGTTCTACATAATAAAACCATCTTCTTTTAGGTAAAGTCATGATCATGTCATTCTTCCACTTCATTCCTTTTAGACTCTGTATTACACTAAGGATAAAATCTAGTAGTTTTACATGTAATTATTAAAAGTCATGTATTCTACCCACAATCTGCTATGATTTTTGTCTTATCTTATACTGTTCACACCCTTATTCTCTGTGATATTTCCAGCTTGAATTTCTGTCTGTTCTTAAGATCTGCCACAGTCCTTTAGGAATTCTAGTTTTCACACAGCTGCTCTTTCTGAATTGGAGTGTTTTCCTTTGCTTGCTCATATTAATACTTCTTGCCAAAAATGTGACTTCCAAAGTGAAAAATCAAGCTTACTTCCCTTGTAAAACACCTGTATTTCCTTAAATATAGCATGTATTTTTATTTATATTTAAATGATTACATTTATATTTATAAATATAATTTAACTTATTTTTACTTGTTAATTGCATTATCAATTTCTGATTTATTCATCAGACCATAAGCTTCACATAAGAAGGGATAATGTTGGAGGTGTTGTCTCTTGTATCTTCATTTTAATGGGATCAATTTGTAATCAATGGAAAAATTAAGAATAAATATTAGGAAATAAAGAAGAAGAATCCTTCACTTATAGAACATCTTCTATGTACTTCACATTTTGTTTTATATATTTTGTAGATGAAGGAACTAAGGTTTAGCATAACTCATAAACTTATCTAAGATTACATGATATCTAGTAGAAGAGGAAAGATTGGAGCCCAGAAGTTCTGGCTGCTGGAATTCTCACTTCCTCCTAGAACCTGTTTCTTTGGACAGTCTCCTATTTTAGGGCCATGAGGCTATATTCTGCAATAACTCTTCTGCTCCTTAGGTATGTCTAACATTTTTTTAATCTTTGTTACTGTTACTCTAGAGAATCAGTCATGTTCAGATCTGTCCCTAGATATTTGACCTTAGTTCATCTTCCACTCTCCACATATTTTATATATTTACTAAATGTTAGTTTGCTTCTTTTCCTCAACAAATCCTAGTAATATGAATCATTATTTTAGTAAGGATGTATTATTATCTTTTGACATCAAGATCTCTGTAATGAAAGGATAATGTATGATAGCAATACTTGATCAATCTCTTTACGGTCAGCCAGTTCTTTGTTTGCCCCATCCAAACTCACAGAGTGCATTAGAGTTAAAGTCACAATAGGCCAGAGGAGAAAATGGCACAGATAATAAAAGAGTCAGCAGAAATAGCTTGCTGTCCTGCTGCTTCTGCTGCAGGGACTTTAGGAATATTACAAACTGCGACTATATATACGTTTATGTGCCCTTATAAATATGTCACATGTAAATATTTTTCTGGAAAGCTAGGAGGGCTGAATCAATGTATGACCATTTTTCCTCCTGTCAGAGGCAATAGAATTTTTATTAGCATAATTTCCATTACTCAGCACTGACTATAATATCTTTGATCAAACTAATTAGAAATAGTTACACTTTGTATCACAAGATATATCAAATTTATTAGAAAAATTATGTATGTGCACACATAGAAAATAAATAGGGATATTAAATATAAAAATTTGACATTTATGCCACTGGTTGGAGTGAGGAGGCATTCTAATTAGATAGTGAATATTCTTAAAGTATAGATTTTCCTACGCGGGTTGCACTTTTCAGCTAAAACTATAATTGCTAGTAGAACTTGAACACATAAAGGGCAAAAATTATTTTGAATAATCAAATTAATCTTTATTATATGTCCATTTGTATGAGTCTTTGTTAAATGCTGTGATAAGGAAAATAGTCTTACAACACTGAGAAAAAAATTTAATATTTAAGGTTTTAATTAGCACTTCCCCAAAAAGCTATATATATGACCAACAGGTATATAAGAAGATATTATATTTCTCTTGGTGTTAGGGAAATGCAAATCAGAATGAGATATCACCCCATACCAATGAGAATGGCTGTTATTCAGTGACTGAAAACAAGTGTTGGTGTAGATATGGAGAAAAGGAAACCCTTATACACTGTTGGTGGGAGTGTAAATTGGTGTAAACACTATGGAAAACATTATGGAGATTCCTCAAAATATTGAGAATAGAAACTCTCTATGATCCAGTTATCTAGCTTTTTGTATTTACCCTAAAAAGCACAATTGCATTGATTGAAGGAGATAAATGCATCCTTATGTTTGTTGCAGCATTATTTATAAGAACTGGAAACAATCGAAATGGTCATTGACAGATGAGTTAGTAAGGAAGTTGTGGTAGATATTGCAATGAAATGCTACTCAGCTGTCAAAAATGATGAAATATTACCATTCACAATAGAATGGATGAATTTCAAGGGAATTATGCTTAGTGACACAAGCCAGATGAGAAAGACATATATCATATGATTTCACTCAGATGTGTTAAACAGAGAAACCAAGCAAACAAATGAACAAAATAAAACAAAAATAGACTTTTAATTTATAAAAACAAATTAGTGATTACAAGAAGGGAAGCGGGGCAAGGTGGATAAAAGAGATCAATTACAGTAAAGGAAGAACTAGACTAATGATGACAAAATTAATGTATTATATATAGATGTTGAGATATAAGGATGTACCACTTTAACCTGTGTATTGTTATTATGTGATATTTCTTCAAAAATTAATTAAAAAATATAACTCATACCATAAAAATTCTGAATATGATGAGAATAGGAAATGAAGTAGTATACAAGCACACACACAGAGCACACTTTTTATGTACAGCTTTCACTCAGTGTAAACATCTTGGAGGTATTATTTCAAAATCTTTTTTTTTTAAAAGTGTATTTGTTTCAGTACTAGAGATTGAAGACAAGGCTGGATTTGTGCAACCAATTGGGGTATATAGGTCAGGAATTTCTGTATGTGACTGTTGGCCTGTTTAGATTCATTATTTTGCATCTGACTGTCCAATTGTCCCAGCACCATTATTTGAAAATATTATTCCTTTCCCATTGAATGAATTTGACAACCTTATCAAAAAATTGACTATAAATAAAAGGCTTTATTTCTGGTACCTCAGTCCTAGTCTAATAATCTTTATGTCTGTCCTTATGTCAGTATCACATCATCTTGATTACTTTGGAGTCTATTGAAATTGGAGGTTTCTTTTTTACAGATTGGTTAAGTTTTTTGGATTCCTCTGCAATTCCATATGAATTTTAGAATCAGCTTGTCAATTTCTATAAAGAAACCCTATGTTTCTACTAGTGATTGCATTAAAACTATAAATTGATTTGGGAAATTTTGATATATTAATGTTTAATGTATCTTCCAGTCCATGATCATGGTATTATTTTTTTTTTCATTTACTTAAGTCTTTTGTATCTTTTAACAATATTATTCAGTTTTTACTGTAAAGGTATTGACCTGCTTAAACTGGTTAAATATATCTCTAAAATTCTTTATTCTTTTAGAAGTTACTGTACATGATTTTTTTAAATTAATTTCATTTTGGATTATTTATAGCAAGTGTAGGCAAATACAGTCAGTTTTTATATATTGTCTGTTGGACTTTATCTTGTTTAACTCATTAATTTTAATAGTTTTTAGTATATTTCTGATGATTTTCTTTATCAAGATGATGTCATCTGTAAATAATTAATGTTGCTTCATTCTTTTCAGTTTGGATACATTTTGCTTCTTGCATCCCAATTGCCTAACTAGAACCTGTAGTCCAATATTGAATTGAAGTGAGAGCTGCTGTATTTGTCTTGTTCTTGAACTCAGGAGGATAGCATCCAGTTTTTTATTATTAGTAGGGATAGTGTAAGTTCTGGATTTTTTACAGATGACTTTATAGGTTGGGAGAATTCCCTTGTATTTATTTATTTATTTATTTAGCTATGAAAGGCTGTTGGGCATTATCAAATATTTTTACTTCATTTTTAAAGTTATCATGTTTATTTTGTTTTTATTATATTTATATATCACATTAATTGATTATAGATCAATCTGCCATAAAACCTACTTGGTCCTAGTGTGTAATTCTTCCATTGTTCTATTGGCTCCAATTTGCTAGTATTTTGTCATTCATATTCTTGAGTGATTGGTACATATATAGTTCTTGGCTTTTTTGTTTTGTTTTGTTGGAATACTTTATTATCTTTGGTATCAGGAGAATATTTATCTCAGTAAAAGTAAAGAAATACTAAGTTCCCTTCAGTTTCTTGGAAGGGTATGTGAAGGATTCATATTCATTCCTCATTAAGTGGTAACCTTCATCAGTGAAGTCATCTGGGACTGGCATTTTCTTTGTGAGCGTTATTATATGTTATTTGAGTGTTCATAATGCTCTTTCAGAATCCTTTTATTCAATATCAGTAGTAATGTCCCTTGTTCATTTGTGGTTATAGCAATGTGATTTTCTCTATTTTTTCCTTCATCAATTTAGGTGAAGATTTGAATGTTTGTTATCTTTTCAAAGAACCAGACTTTGATTTAATTGATAATTTACAATAATTTTGCTTTTTTCATTTATTAATTTCTGATCTGATGTTATTTCCTTTCTTTTTCTTTCTTTTAAAAAAATCATTGCTTTGTCTGCATCTATTAAGGATTATATACTGTTTCTTTATTCTTAAAGTATTCTATAGAAAGTATTTTCTGATTTCCCTTTTAAAATCCTCTTTGGTCTATTGGTTATATAAGGGTGATATTTAGCTTTCATGTATTTTTAATTTATCAGAAATATTCTGTTTTTGATTTATAATTTTCTATTATTGAAAATATTTTTTATTATTATTTTTTTAATGTACTGAAGTTTGTTTTGTGGCCTAGCATGTGGTCTGTCCTCAAGAATATCCCACATGTACATGAGGAGAACATATATTCTGGTGTTTTTGTTGTGTTTAATATAAATCGGTTAACCTAGTTGGTGTATAAAGTTCAAAAATCTGTTTCTTTGTTTAACTTCTGTCTAAATGTTCTATTGTTAAAGTTTCTGACTATATTTGTTGAGTGACCTATTTCTCCATATCACTCAGTTTTTGCTTTGTATATTTTGATCCTCTGTAATTAGATGCCTATATAATTATTAAATTTTCTTGATGGATTAACTTTTTGTCATGAAACATACCTTTTACTCTCTAGTAATATTTTTGTCTATTTAGTCTAATACTAACTTAGGCATTCTTTCTTTCTTTAGTTGCTAATTATATGATAGCTTTTCTTGTTGTTTCACCTCAAATTCATGTGTTTCATCGAATCAAGAGTTTGTCTCCTGAGGGCAAAATATAGTTGAGTTATATTTTTTCGATCCAGTCTGATGCTATATGGCTTTTGTAAGTGCTGTTTAATCTATTTAATTTAATACTGTTTTGATATCATTGACTTTAGTTCTACTTTTATCATGCATTTAAAAAATATTTCAAAGGTAATTTTTGTTCTTCTACTTCCTTACATTTTTTTATTCTTTAGATGAACATTTTAAAGCATAACATTTTAGATTTTAATTACTCTTTTCATTTTAGTTTTGGTTATTTCCTTAGTTGTTGCCCTAAAACTTGTTGTATCTTAACTTATATTAACATACATATCTTAGTTTGCCAAAATAAACTTCATATTAACACTTTATTCATATTAACATATTAACATATCTACTGAGTTGTATATACATTACACTTATATATCTCTATTTCCATCCTCTTCCCATTTTGATATTTTTATTATACATATTACATCTACAAATGTTGCCAAACCAATAATATATTGTTATAATTTGTGCTTTCTATAATTTTATGTTTTAAAATAAATAGTAGAAAGGAGAACAAGCATAAGTTTATAGCATTTGCTCAAATAACCATCTCAGATATCATTTCTGTTTTTCTAAATATGTTCTTGTCAATTTGAGTTATCATCTGGACTCATTTCCTTACCTCAATTCAGTTTTGCTACTGCTTGGCTTATTTTGTTGTTATTGACAAATATATTGAATGTCCATATGTTATTGGTTTATCAATACATTATTAATGTATACTTTATACAATGACATAATTAAGTAGTCAAGAAAGATTTTATGGCTGACCAAAATCTAATATCTAATATATATATATATATATATATATATATGTATGTGTGTGTGTGTGTGTGTGTGTTTATTTTTTTGTTTTTTACAGAAAAAGTTTTCCAGTGCTTGGCCTAGGACAAATAAAATCATTCAATTATTGTTCTCTGTAGTTGAAATCAATATAGATTAAAGAAGGTTTTGAAAAGTAACATATTTTACAATTAGGTAATTATAAGAGCTTTTATTTTCATAGATGCTAGTAGAGTCCTTATTATGCCTACATTGTTTTATTTTTCCTCAGAGTAAACCTAAAAGATGGACATTGTTATATGATTTATATAAATCATAGAAAACCTTTCAGAGTTGTACTACCTTGGATGAATACTGGCTCTATTTCACCTTTGTAGCCATGGTCAACACATTTAAACTTAGTGTTTCAGTTTTCCGTTTATAAAATAACACCTACCTCATAGGGTTGTTGTAAGATTAAAATAATTTTACATGCATACAACAATTGAAGTATTGCCTGACTCAAAGGGATATTTAAATTTTATAATTAGTTCAAAAATAGGAAGACTTTGATACATAAAATTAAACCAGTTGCTTCAGGTAATTAAACTAGAAATTAATATATTTAATGTAAAAATAAATTATGTGATTATGCTTGTCTACTTTCTGCCTCTCATCATATTTATTTAGATTTATTGTTTTATGAGTGATTTGTGATGCTGTTTTGAAAATTTCCTAAGTAGAAAGAATCTCATTTTAAATGACAGAGAATCTTGGAAGTGATCTTTATTTGTCTATGTATTAAACTAATTTTCAAGTTACCTTATGAGGAAATTTTTGGCCCTGCCAAAAGGAATTTTGTTCGGTAACTTGTGTTGATGTGAGGTGGTCAATACATTCAGATACATGCCGTAGTCAGACTAATTTTATAACTTTAGTTACTATACAAATGGCTATTGTTGTGTTAGTTTGCCCTTAACCAACTGATAATATATAGTATTTGCATGCCTTAACCAACTGATAATATATAATATTTGCATGCCAGACTTTATACATATAATGTAAACTCAAATCTTAAATTTCTACTCTTATCAAAAACTTTGTAGTAATATGGATTACTTCAGAAGCACTCAGTCCATTCGTTCCTTTAGATATTTAAAATGTGTTATTAAATCAAGTCAGATAATTAGAGCATTGTGCAACTGGCTTATATTGTAAGTCCCCTTATAAAACCATTTAAAATAAATTCCATGTATACTTATGTCAGTGACTGAAATTGAGGCAAGTTTAAGTAAGAGTTCTATAAATTTTGTCATATCTTTTGTGAGAATTTAATTCATTACATATATTAAAATAATGACATATACCCTATCCTTTATTAAAGTCTAGGTACATGAAAGAATGAATTTTTTCTGAAGACTTTTGAGGACAGAGTAGACAAATAAGTGGAAAAAAATACCACTTATACTTCATATGAAAACATCATATACTGGCAACAAAAAGGTAAAATGAATTACAAGTTCAATTTCACCTGAATAGTTAGGCATGTATTCATGGAAAATGGGAAGTCAAGGATAGTGGAGGAAGATAGTTTTATCTTTCTGAAGGACTTAGATATAGACAGAAAAAGGAGAAAATGTGTCTATTTGAGATGGTGCTATTTTGAAAGAGGGGTCATGTCTTCTTTCATGTATTGGTTTGTTCTTAATGTGGGTGATTTGAGCAAGCTTTTAAAATGTTGGGAGAAAGTCATTCTAAAGAGAAATGCCTGCTTATTTATCATCAGTCATCTAGATTATCAGTAGCTATAAAAGTGACAGCTGACACTCCTGGATCAGGTTGTTAGGACAAGAGGGAGCAATACAATCCTTTTCTCAAGTAATCATGGTAATGTTTTACTCAGTCTACTGGCTTCCTGAAAGGTTGGTTTTCTTGGTTTTGAATAACTTTGAGCGTTATGGGAAGTGCAGTAGATGACTGGTTGGCATTGGAATAACTTCTGAAGGTAATGGCATTGACAGTGACAGTCAAGGATAAGAGAGAAGTCTTGGGAAGCAGCAGATAACCTGAAAACTCTTAGAAGGCAGAAGTCTGTAAAATATATACATAGGAGAAATGAAAACATTTAAAAGTTCCTGTGTACCCTAGGGAACCAAGGACACACACATTTACAGAGTTGGATATCAGAAGAGACCTGAGAAAATCCTAAAATTTTACCATCTTCAGGGTTTTCACAAACAATAAGTGAAGTTTAAAGCAGTTACAGGTGACCAGTAAGTGTTGAAGACCTGCCTCAACACAGAATAAAGACAAGGACAGTCTTCTTCTTCTCCTTCTCCATCTCCTCCTCTTACTCCTCCTCCCTACCCCCTTCCCCTCCTCCTTTCTCTCTTGTTTCTTCTCACCCCCACCTCAGGAGTTTAAGAAAATTGGAAATTTCTCTCAAAGAACTTGCTGACTTCTAAAATAATGGAACACAGACTTCAGTGAGCACTTACAACAGAGAATATAGACTTTAATAGTTTGGGTAAATCAACAAATAGACAAGCAATCCATAACAAGCAACAATAAGCCTTGAGGAAAGGGAGAATGTATTTCCCAGAGTTGCCATATTATAACATTTAAAATGTCCTGTTTTCAACAAAAAATTGTGAGCCATACAGAAGAAAAGAAAATATAGTTTGTTCACAGAAAAAAATAAATTAATAAATATTGTCCTTGAAAAAGTGCAGGCATCAGTCTTACTCAAGAAAGATTGTAAATCTGTGGTCTCGAAATATCTTCAAAGATCCTAAAGAACCTGGGGACAAAGAACTAGGAAAAGGATGTATTATCAGATAGAAAGATAGAAGAGATAAGATTGATGAGATTAAAAAAACATAAAAAAGAAATGAAATAGAAAAGCATAAGGGAATGATATTTTTTTTGACTCATGTTCAGAAGTGAGGGAATTCATTTAAAGAGAAAGCTAGAGAAGAGGCATGGAGAATTAAGAGAGATCACAGCTAAGAGCTTCAATATTCTCTGGGTCAAGTGCTGAGAGGAGAGGGTAATCTCCACACATTGGGGAAGATTGAAGGTGATAATTTGGATTAAATGGTGCGTAGTTTTTAGTTGACATGAGATCATGAATTGGGATGGTGGGAATCAAAATCATTCTGAAATTTTTTCAAACTTATTTATCAACCACAGAGTAGGAAGAGAGAGGCCATGTGGTAACATTGATACAAAATTCTTGAACCCTTAGTCAACAAAATCATCTAGTGTTTTTAAATAGTATTTCTTAATAGTCTCAGTATTGCAAAAGATACTTCTTTTAAAATTACTTTTTTTTCACCAAGTGTTTTCATTAAAATTATTTTTTACCGGTTGTTACAGAATCAAATTTACATTTTACTTCTGGAAACTACAAAGAATCATACGGCATACATTTATTTCTATAGGTTCATCTTGCTTTTTCTTGATTTTTTAATAACATTTCACAAAATGAATATTTATTTCTGAAAATTATAGCTAGGTAACTAAAGGCTGAATACTATATACTCTTCTTTGGCAGTCACAAATTACATTAATATTATCCAGAGTGTACTTGTGTGATAAATAATTTAGCTATTTTAAAGTCACCTTTTCTCATACTTATTTTGTTACTGAAAAACATTTTGCAGGACGTTGGTTGGTGAAATACCGGTTTGAACAATTCTTCCTTAAGCCATTTATTTTATTCTCTTGTGTTTTGTTTTTCTAAACTTCTTTGGAATCTTTGTCATTTGAGGATGGTCAGGGAATCCAATTGGTCTTTCACTCAAAGGAGAAGGTGATTTCACTTGACTTTTAAGATTAGTTCACTCGTATTTCACATGAACATTTCTTTTCCTTCAGTGTATTTTCAATGGTCTCGTCCCACTTTTGCTTTTTTTTTTTTCATTTAATACATTCTATTAAGTAAACACAAATGACCCACAGGTTGACTGCTTATTGAACACCCACTGTGATTAGAAAAAAACAAAACAAATATATGATAGATCCTATGGAAAGAAATTCCAAATATTACAAAATAATATAGAATTATAAATATTCTTATTTCTAAAAGAAGCCACTGTTAATAGTTTCTTGACTTTATTTCAAGAAAAAGTCAAGTACCAGTAAATTTATATGCATATATGTATATACTTCAAAAATAAGCCGAATTATCATACTATGATGATTTGCTTACTAGTGACTTTTCAATTCTTGGGAACTTTTCTATATAACTGTAAAATATAGTTGCCTCATTGTTTTTAAGACTAAATATCACTGAAAGAAACAAAACAATGATTTTTGTCAAAGTCCTTTAAAAAATTTAGCGTGTTTCTTAAGATTAGAATGTTTATGTCTAAAAATATGAGTAAAAATTTATATACCACCCAAAATATGTGATTGTTATTTTCTTCTTGTCATCACATTTTAGGAAGTAATTGTGTAAATGGCATACATGCAATTGATGGTGAAAGTGTCTAGAAGCCAGGTCACAAGAGAGCAGATTGATAATACTGAGTTACCAATTCGCAGATAAGAAAGGCTGGAGAAAATTAACTAATTTGCAGCCAAGCGTAAATGAATTCTACTCATCCTAATTACCCTTCCTAGAGTGATTATATTGCACATTAATTACTTTAACATGAGTTGTCTTCTATTTGTGGGATTTTAGGCAGTCTAGGACATTATTGAGTATAGCTACAATGAAAAGCACACACAAGAGTTACCAGAGTTTTTACTTACTGTGTTTAAAATCTACACGTTAATCTTTTAAGACCTTCCTCCCCCTGTTCTATTTTCTTGGTTGAAAAATTTGTTCACTTCTATTTGCTCAGTAATGTTTTCCTGAGAGGATGGGAGATTAGGCACTCCTTGCATCCAAATTCTACCAATGTAAGTCTCTATATTCACCTGTTTTCTATTGGTCCACTTCAAATTTTCTTTCCACATCCCACGTATAGTGGTACATACTGTTTTGAAATTTTCAAATTACCATCTTTTTTCCTTGTCTTTTGGGAAATGCTTTTTCTTATATATTATTCATGAGATTCAAGTGAACCATTCCATTTGCCCAGGTAGTTATGCCATCCTATCCACTTTTGACTGGCTTAAAGAAAATGTGAGAATCAAGGTCGGTTAAGCCAATTTATAACTTAGACTTTCATATTAGATAGGTGCCTCCTTGAATATGGGCAAGAGAATTGTCCCAAAACCTGAAGACTGAATGTTCACTGAAACTTTCACCTGAGTTTCAAAGAAACAAGATTCTAGTTTTTTCTCCTGTGACTTTTGAGTGGAGGGTGGGAGCCTCATAGGCAAGATTTAACCAAAAATAGAAATAAAGAAGACATATTATAACTGAACACTTGAGTGAGACAAACACAAAATTTCCAATCCACAGCAACATCATCAAATATGATCATTCTGACTCATAGTGATATGAACATTCTGAACTCTCAAAAGTGGCATTGCAGATGTCATCACTTAATTATAAATATAGACACTGACAAGTTAGATGTTCTTTTCTTTGAATTTTTTTTAACTTTTATAAAACCCAGTGGAAATAAAGGTAATGGCTTGCCCTCATAATTCAGGTGTTAAGTGTATGACTGGGGTATAGTCCACATAAAGCCCAAGGACTTGGATTAACAACCCAGAGATAAGGGAAACAATGAAAAATGAGTAAATAAATACATATAAATGCTTCTTCCTCCTCTTCCTTCCTGTCTGCTTTGCATACTTGCTGTCAGTCTTGCTTACTTCTTTCCTCTTTTATATATATATATATATATATATATATATATATATATATATATAGAGAGAGAGAGAGAGAGAGAGAGAGAGAGAGAGAGAGAGAGAGAGAGAGAGAGAGAGAGAGAGAGAGAGAGATAAGGAAAAGAGCCAAGTAATTATCATAAAGTAAATTTTAGGAAATTCACCTTTGATGGATGATTTCGATTCTACGGTAAGTTTACTTTGGATTTAGTGTGAAGATTTTTTTTTCTGAATTCTTCCTCTCTTATGATAGTTTAAGATTGAAGTCTTGGAAAATGCTTTCCAAGGTCACACTGTATCTTTGTGAATCTTTATTTAATAAATCAGAAAAGGAAATCTATGGCATAATGTTTGACACTGCTAATAGAAGCTCACGTATAAAATATGTTAAATTTTAATTTTGACTTTTCTGAACAAAGATTATGGGATGCCATCATTTACTTGTTATTTTGTAATACCTGTGATATGCAGGATTCAAAATCACTGTTTAGTATTTGTCAATTTAAAAATGCAAAAAACACTGGCAATCTGGAGGCCAAATCATCTGTAACATTTCCATAATTTAAATATTTCGCCCATATTTTATTGTTACATCCATTCATTTATTCAGCTCATTTTTTTTTTTGGTCTCTTGATTCAGGCTTTGTACTTGATCAGACACCAGCTTGCTTGCTAGTCACATTCAGATCATCCTCACACAAGGGACCGGTCTTCTTTTCTTCAGGAAGTACTCAGCAGTACTTTTGTAACAAGCTCAGTGACTAATGAAAGTTACTCTCCAAATCACAAGTAGTCTAGAAACAATGTCTGTTTATTTACGTATGTCCTAAACAGGGGAGAATCATTTCTTTATGAAACAAAGGGGAGAAAACAGCAATAGATGGATAATTGCAGCTCTGTTATGCAAGATTCACTTTATCCTCTACAGATATAAAATATTCTGCTTGATGTGTATCTCATTTTTAATTTATAGCTTTCCTAATTCTTCAGTATTGAGTAACTTCACAAGTAAGATATTTTGATGAATTTCTGGAGAAAATACACTTTCGTTGTATGTACAATGATCTTAGATTTTTTTTCCATATTCTTTCCAAACAAAAGGAAATTAATATGATTAAATTTATCATATACATTTACAGCTAATGTATTTTTTTCCCAAGTTGCAAGTGGTATAAATGCCGTAGAGGAATTTTCAGGAAGATTAATTGCTTTTTATTTAAAAAAATTCTCATCATACCAGGGGTATGTATGCATTAGTACTTGTTTTCTATTTCCTTGTTTTTGCTCAGCCAGTTAAAAATACTTCTAATTATTCACTCACTTTATCAAGCACACATTCATTATGCTCAATTTCTGCTTGTGTGCTTGAAACAGTAAAATATGAGAATAAAATAATGTGTCAGCTAAAACCAACACACAAAGAAGTAATCCAAAAAGATTCTACTGATTATTATGAAATATCTTATGTTATTTAGGTTGGAATTCTCAGCCTGATTCTCACCAAGTTATAATGTTTCTTTGATACAAATGTGAGTCCCTGAAGGAAGGGTAAACAAGTGGTAAACATATCATTTCTTCATTGTCTAAAATTAAAATTTATGAATGGTGGAAAGTAATTTAGAAAATCATATGGTACAAGCAAATACAGAGGAAAACTTGCATTTTAAAAAATAAATAAAAGGTTTTAAAGTTAGTTATTAATAGTTAAATGAGTAGACCAGACCTTATTTGCAGCACAACAATCAAATTTGACTCTTTCTCAATATTTATTAACTGCTAGTCATTATGGGAGAAGACAACTTTTGTACTCTAATCTTGTATTTTCATGGTATCCCTGGTTTTTCCATGATTCCATTGTAATTACTGTGCTTTTCTAGGCTAGGAAATCTTTCCTTGACCTCAGCAACCTGTCTTCTCCATTCTGATTCCCTGCTAAATGATTATAGAGGTGTTTATGTCATCCTTTCAGTATTATTTTATGACTATGCTAAATATTAATTCAAATACTGAACTGATTGGCATTTTATTGCTAGTAATCTATCTCTTGTGAGCAGTGCATGGGTGTTTAGAATCAAAAAGCAGGCAAGGTCAGTACTGTTTTTCTATGAGGATACAAACAACAAGAAAATAGAAATAAATAACAGCTCATAAAACAACATCCATGACAAATGTATTTTCATCTTTAGAAAGGGATAATGAGGCAATTCCTTAATTTCAAATCATGTATGAATCCAATAGGTGAAATTTTCGGCAGTCCTGATGGTCAGGTGTGGAATATGAGAAAGAGCAACTCTCAGTGTTAGGTATGTTACATGTTTTTAGGTAATTTATTATTTCATCTTTTGTTAAGACTCCTTTAAATTTCACTTGGTAGCTTCTATTCTTCAAATAACTTTCTAGATAAGGACTACCATATTCAATCTACTATTGAATCTACTGCTCAGTATATTCAACCAACTATTGAAGAGAGCTACTGCTGCTTGAAATAATCAAAAACACCCCTCATTACCTGAATTTTGTCATAAATACTTTATTATAAATGAGGCCAGAACCAAGAAATGTAGCTTTCTTGGGTAAGCCACATGCGTTGCTCCACTTATGCACGTTGGCCCTCAGTCACAATGGTTCTCTGTCATTTCTACTAAGATGGGGCAGAAGGTCTGGAGAAACAGGGCACAGGGTTGTGGTTTGTGATCCATGCTCTCAGTAATAAGATGAAAAGGAAATGGGACTAACTCTCAACTTTTCCGTCTATCTCATGCAAAAATAGGCAATCCTGAGACATCCTTGGCCCCCATCCAGCGTGACAGCTGTGACTCTCAAAGCTACGGATTGATGCTGGCAATGAAATTCTCGACAAGATATTTTTCTGCCATATGTTCTGGGAGTGCCCAGGGCATCAAGCTTCCAATGACAATATAATTTAACAGCTTATGAGTATCTTAACCATATTTCCTTCCAGAATTTTCAGACTAGGTGATGAGTACTGCATAAAACCTGATTGTGGATACTAACCATTTGCTTACTACAGCTATTAATTAACTAGTTCTCTCCCGTAGACACTATCCCTTTGGAAGAGTCCCTTTGGGACTCGACTGTTGCTGAGTTATTTCATTTACTTAGATTCTGTGTTTTGTAGTATTAATTGCCTTTGTGGAAAAATCCTGTGAAAGTTTAATTTACATCTATTCAAACTTAGGGAAACTTAATTTTCCCTATTTATCCATGAGTGGAGTAAACCTATAAAAATATAATTTATAATGCAATGGATTTTCTTCATATTTAACTTTATTCCTTTTCCCCTTCACATTATTCTTTCACATTAAGACTGACTCCAAAGGGACGGGGGAGTAGTAGCAGAAAAGAGAAACAAAGAGAGACAAGGAATATTTCTCTTTCCTCAGTTCATTGCAAATATGAATCTTAAATCTGCTCTTTGTCCCTTAACCTCCTTTCTGCTATGTTTTATGTTGCTTATAAAATATTTATTGCTTGAAATATTATCATTATATTCCATATCTGTGACACAAATTATCAAATTTTACCTATTCTACCTGCAAAATAGCTATCAAACCTGACTTCTTCCCCATTTCTACCATCCCTACTATAGTTAAGTTCTTTGACCTATTTCCTCTAGCTACAATGGGTAGCTTTTTTTACAATACCCTTTCATTTGAGATACCTCCTCAGATCTATTTCCCTAATTGTTGATACAGTTGTTTCCCCCCTTCAACTATGATTATGCCACTTTTTCCTTTAAATGCCCCCTAATTATTATCTACAGTATTGGCATATTAATACCCTGACTTCTTCCCAGGGCATACATGGTAGTAGTCTACTGCTGAAACTCATCTTTGACACATTTAGCCACTGTTCTCCAGTCACACTGGATTTATTACAGTTTCTGGAATAAACCACATAGTCCCATGTCTTCGTTAATTTGAATTTGTTCTTCATTCATTAGAATGTCTTTGCCACTTATGTGCATAATGAATGAATTTCTTCTAATAAGCTCAAGACAATATCCAAAGTCACCCTTAACTTTCCCATTCACTTTCCCTGCTATGTGTCCACATTAGTTATTCACTCCTGAATTATACTATGCATTCCATTTAATTATTAGTCCTGGAAAGATCTCTAGGTTTGCTTTTTAAGAAAGATACCCCTATATGGGCTCTGCTATTGAAAAACTTATGGACTAATTGAAGATAAATATTAATTTAGATGAAATATTATGCCAGTGATAAGGTAGTCACACATATAGGGGATTTAAAGATTAGTTAGAAGGTTCACCCTGGTGGCTTAATAGTCTAGTACAGTTGGGAGCTTTCCCACATACATCCCAAGGTCCTGGGTTCAAGACCTGAGAGCAGGGGAACAACCAATGTGAACAACTAAATAAAAAGATAAAGTTCTTCTCTCTTATCCTGCCTTCTTAACTACTCACCTTCATTCCTGCCTGTATCTTTCCTTAAAAAAAAAAAAAATCCTAGGTAGAATTGTTGGAAAAGCTCTTATTGATAAGTTGAAAATGAGAGAGTAGAATTAACATATTTTCTATGTCCCAGAGATTTCATCTATGTGTTGAGCTCAAAACCAAGGAAACAGGAGTTGATTGAATAAGGAACTCCTAGCAAATATAGCTATATAGCATCATACTTTGAATGCTGTCTTTGTTCTAGATACATATCAAGGAATATCATAATGCAAAGAATAAAATTAATAAAACATACCTATGCTCAGAATTAAAATTACCTCTCTGTACAGAAATTAAAAAAGCAATCTGAATTGGCAATGTAAAGAGCAGAAACTGTAGATCTTCTTGTTCTGAGTCCAGAGACAGATTTATTTAGCATAATGAAAGGGAAGATTGTTCACACTCATAGGATACTTTTCAATATTAAAAGCCGCAATTCAGTGTCTTGGTTATATGCACTAAACATAGTAAACCCTTAATAAGGCAAAAGTGACAGGCAATAGAAAGAGACATGGGTAGAAGCATATTATTAAAAAGAAACTAACATACTATCTTTAGGACAAGAGACCTGAAACTATAACTAATAAGGCATTATATATATATTTATATAGCATTAGGTTATATACCAGATTTTATACCTAGATAATACATAATAAACTTCTCAAGCATACATAGATTCTCAAAAATGGATAATATATTAGATAAAAAAGAAATAACTGAGTTTTAATAAAATGGAAATATTATAAATAATAATTTAATTGCAACATAATAAAAATAGAAATTAGTTTCAAAAGAAATAAGAAAAGACCCTAGAAATTTACAAAACAAAACACCAACAACAAACAATCAATAACTCTGGGTATAAAGGAAAATACAAATTCTATACAACTTTATAATTCAAAAATTTTTAATTTTAGACTTTGAAGAAAAATATAGAATGAAAAATTCTGCTTTTTCTTATCATAGTGACACTGTGCTGCATTTTATTCTTAGACAGCAATTTATTCTACTAATGAATCTTTAAGGTGTTTAGGGTTTTTTTGACAAAGCTATTGTTAATATTTTTGTCCAGTTCTCATAGTGTTTATGTAAAACACTTGAATTGCTCTTTCAGAGTATTTGCATTCTCAGATTTACTACATATTGCTAGTTGCTTTCCAAAATGACTTTCTACAAATATGATTTTTACCAGTAAAGTGCAGGACTGCCCATTTTGTTACAATTTCACTACTACTTGCTGTTAGCTCTTTAGTTTTTATGACACCAGAGTATGGAGAGATTAAGTTGATCAGTAGAGAACATGGTGACGAACTGTGATGCCCTAGGCTGTGTGACTTCAGGAGCCATGAAGTTTTGTCATTTTTTTTTTCATTGTATTATTTGGATAGGTAACTGAGCTTTCTCAGGCCTCAGTTTCTCCATCTGGAAAATAAGGATACTAAGTATATTTAACTGATAAGACACTTAGAACAATGCCTTTCCTAGCATGAGCACTATGCAAGGCTTATCAGTTACAGTTATTCCAGTCATTTTCTTAGAGCCCAAGAAAACCCTTATCATGTGTGCTACTTTTGATTATCATGCCCTTTTCATCTTGTTTAATCTAGAATGCTTTATTGGTTTTATAAAACCTTTGTCATTGATATTTCTGAAGAATGTATGTTAGTTACCTTGCAGACTATTCATCAGTGTTGGGAAGTCTGATGTTTTCTGTATAAAGGACATTTTTGATATTTCTCAATTACCTCCTTGGTTCCTTTGGATGGCCCCAAATAAACTGACACAAGATGAAGTACCAAGGAAAAAGACTAATTTAATTTCATATGCACAGAGCTCTACAAAACATGGACCCTCTGGACTGGTTGGCAAAGCAAGGTTAAATAGTTTTTAGAAAAGGACTGATATAATTATGAGGAAAACACAGCACAAAGAAAGTTTTAGATTTAGATACAGTTTAGAAAGAAATTTTCTGGCGTTTATTTGCCATATAAGCAGAACTTGGAAATCTTAGTCTGGTGTAATAAGGCTGTTTCCCATGTTAAGGTGTAGGGAGGGAAAATGTATTACCTGCTTTTTGAGAGATATCTTGGACAGCCTATTCTAGACCCTAACACCCTAAATTTGATTCAGATTGTGCATTGTCTGCCCTCAAAAAGGATTTCATCTGACCCTTCATAGAGATAGCCATAGTTGGGATGGTCTTTCAAATTTGTTGAGTGGAATTGAGAGGGTTGGTTGTTCACACTCCCTAATTAGCAGGCTATCATGGGAAAGAATTCGACTTTGGTTAAGGCAACTCTCTTTAGCAGAGAGTAATTTTCAGAGTGGTGTGACATCTGAGTGCTTTCCCAGAACTCTCAAACTCCTGACAGCTGGGTGGAAAGTCCTTTAGTCTTGAAGGTGAGTTGGGAGGTATATCACAGCTTCACTACATGAATAATTCAAGGTGAAGAATATTATAACTATCACTCCTTTTATATAAAGTCTTAAACTATGTAAAGCAATACTATATATATATATTTTTTTTTTTTTGGCACTGTATAAGCAGTAATAGTATAGGTTGATAAGCGTACATTCAGATAATTGGTTACATATTTTAGGGGGGTTAATGAGATAAGAAAGGGGTAGTAAGAATTCTTTACCTGTATTAGATATTATTCTTGTTTAAATCAAGAAAAAAAACCATATCTTAAATCTGGATGAGAACACAGGTTTGTTTAATCTTCATATTTCAATATATCTGAAATGTTTCACAATAAAAATGTTGCTGACATAATTAAATCCTTCTAACATTTCCTGGTCACAAAAAACCACACATGCTTAGTTTTTAATAACTTTATTTTAATTAGAAATGTAGCTTGTACTTATGGTAAAAATCAGCTGTATAAAAATCATGAGATGAAAAACATAGCAATACCCTTAACCATACCTCTGTTATCTCAGTGTCTTTCCTCAGATATAGAACTTCTTAAAATTATTTATTTTTTGAGAAATGTTCTGTTTCTCTTTTTTGATAATACAAAGTGTATTATTTCATATTCACTCTTCTAAAGCCTCATTTTTCTTTTTATTTAACAATAAATTTTGAACATATCAGCACTTATTTACCTAACTCATTCTAATGTCAGCATAATACTTCAATGAATGACTGAACTATTATTTTTCCTAATTAATTCATGTGAGGGGTTTCTAAACTTATTTTTATATATACCCATTAATATGTTAATATATGTATTACCCAGACTAGTGGGCTATCATTTCCTACGTGTGAGAATGGATGGCACAAGTGGTCTCAGTTCTTAGTGTCTTCATTATCTCATGATACTGTTTTTTTTTCCTTCAAAGATTTTCTGATTTCCTCATCTTATTTAATCTTGTTAGTGATCCTGATGTTTCTCAGACTTTAGAGGATGCATTCACACCTACCAAAAAAATCCAAGAGCTGTTCCTGTGTGGGCTTTTAAAAGGAGATCAGTTCAAGGTTTGTTCATTTCCAGAGACATGGTGGTGGGGTGATTAAGAAAAAAAATCATTTTGTCATCAGGTGTACAGATTTGTATCTAAAGGATATTATTCTGAGAAGAATCTTCACAGAGGACTCTGCATAATTTTAAATCCCCTTAGTCTTGTCTCTTATCTCTCTCTTATCTGTCCCCTCTTAGTCCCTCATTCTTCCCTTTGTGCCTCTCCCCCACTGCTTATTGCTATACACATATACACATACATGTATAAATATGTGTATATAATACCCACTATATACATACTTTGTTATATTTTATATTTGTGTGTATATATATATAGATATATATAGCAAATACAATATTTTCCTGTTTTTGAGGTCATATCAGTTCATTTCAGTCCATCTCAGTGACATGCACACAGGGTTATCATGTATTCTATGTCTCTATTTTTTTGTACTTTATTTATACTGTCTGAATAATGGTGACCTATAGGTTATGAATCTGTAATTTACCAAAATTAAAAAGAGAATGACTGTTAGGTAAAACTAATGGGAGTGTCTTTATTGTTTAAGCAACTTAGTCCTAAATGGTACAAATTCAGGTTGATTTGATAGGATGATTTGTGTAAGTAAGTCCTCATTAAATGTCAGAATGGGAAGAACACTATAGATCCTCTGGCATCTTAGTACTCACTGATTGGTGGCATCAAAGACAATGGCTGTTCCTCTTGAAGGACTTTTATCTAGTCCAACAATTCTGTTTTATGAGACAAACCCAGAGAGGCTGAACAAATTGCCTACGTTTTCACCACTGGTTAATGGCAGAACCAGGACTAAAACCAAGACAATTTATCTGCCAGGTCAGTGGTTTATTTTCTTTAGTTTAAATGCTTTTGGTATTAGTAAGCCAGCAAGTATATATGAAAACTATAAGCTGGGCTGATTTTGTCATTAAAATTGATATCTATTAAATAGCTTTTTTTGTCATTATGGCCAGTTTGGACAGTTTTGAACTGTCCAATTTTTTTTTTTTGATTTCCCAAAATGCAAAGTAATACAGCAATTTGGAAAATAAATTCTTAAAAAACATTTTATTACACAACCTTTATCAAGTAATTTTCAAATTGTTATACTACATTTTATTAATGGTACCAAAAATTATAAACTAGTCCCAGTTTTAAAGAAGGGGCTAGAGTGTGATATATAAATTGCAACTTGATTGAAATCACTGGTTCTATATTTTAGTGAGAAATCGCTGAGGACAATAGCATGAAATACATTTAGTCTACTAATAATAAACCTTATAGTAGTATAGAATTGAAGATTCAGTCATGCTTCCTCCTTGTGAATGAAACATGCAGATGAAAATCTAAGGATAGATCCAGCCATAACACCTGAATCACAGAATGATAGGTTTGGTTCACAAATTGCTGCTTGGGATTGCATTTACAAAGTACAACTGTGCTGAGGCCAAGAAAGCATTTACTCTCTCTGCATCACAAGGAGAATAATTCTCTGAGTTCCTCCTTGTACATATTGGAAATCACTTAGAATATACCTTAATAAATCTGTACCAAGCCAGAAGTTGAGCTTTGGGTCTTATATTATAGGACTAGTTTGTTTTCATCATGTTGCACTGCCCCTTTTGGTTTTGTTTTGTTTTTTGGGTTAATCATCTGATATATTTGATACCTTTATTGTTTTATATCTCTCTTTAGGAATAAAGTCTTAATCTCTTTGTTTTTGATTGTCGTGAATGCTCTACAATAATAACACTTCTGTATAATGTTATTGTTGTCCCATGGGATACTTGAGTCAGAACTTCCTTTTAATTATACCTTGCTCCATCTAGCAGAATCTTAGCTACTGCATTGTCTATGGTATGTGAATGGTGTTTATGTAGGGATCTGTATCCTGCATGTCTGCTCTGAGATACTGCTGTGATCTCATAAACATCTGACTACAGCCATGTCCAGGAGTTGGAATTTGCCAATGGGACCACTGAGATGATTGCATTTGAGTCAACTTCTGTGGATTTCCTCAGTGTCCCTAAATCCTTCACTTCTAATACCGTAGGAGATTTCAGAAATTATGCTAAGAATTACTAGCACCATTTTCAATCTCTGGAATTTGTAGCTTAAATTCTTTCTCCTATTTCCCTTCAACATGGTGAAAGTCAAAGAAAGAGTCTTGACCAAAGAAAGCATAAACAACAGTATAAATTTATTTTTCCCTGGACACATAAGAAAAATACAGAACGCTAATTTGAAGAGATAATATCCACCACTATGTTTATCACAGGATTATTTACAGTCAAGAACTGGGAACAACCTAAGTGCCCATTGACAGATGAATGGATAAAGAAGATGTATATATTCACAATGCAATAGTACTTAGGATTTTAAAAAAAGATGAAATCCTGCCATTTGTCACAAAATGGATTGACCTAGTGGGTATATGCTAAGTGAAGTAAGTCATAGGGAGAAGACGTACCATATGTCTTCAATTCATATATGGTAGATAAATAAATGAATAAACAAAACAAAACATATTCTTACTAATCAAGGACAATAATGGTTGCTAGAAGGGAATGAGGAAAGGGAGTGAGTAGATAGAGTAAAAGGAATCTATATGATGATGAATGGAAATTAGACTTTTGGTAATTAAGATAATATATACATGTTGATGTATGTCATTATATCTGAAACCTCTATGATGTCATAGACCAATGGTAGCTCAATTAAAAACCAAAAAATAAATCTCTGCCCATACCCATTACTATACCTACTTTCCAAAAGCTGTTGACCTCAAGTTTCTTCCTAGGGAGTGTCTAGTGCAGGAATATCACAGGGTTGACTTTCCTGCACACTGATAATCAATTCCCTTCCTTAGGAAGAAAATACTGTTTTCTCTTTGTCACAAGGTATGGAAAGGTCCTTTAACTGCATCAGTAGAAGTACAGAAGCTGTATCCCTGATGCCACTAAAATTAGCTTGTGCTTTTGCCCAGTTGTATCAATGCTACCTCTGCTGTTGAGGTTTCTTTTCATTCCCAAGATCAAAATAATAAAGATCAAGGGCACTGTTCACACTGTTGGCCCACGTGGAGGGCACTACATATGTTAGTATTGTTATCATGAACTGCATTAAGGCCTCAGTCACATTAATATGGTAAAGGCCACCATTGCCATCAGAACTTCAGTTGCTGTCTTATGACCTCAGACTTTTTTTAGAATTTATTGGAAACCAGTCTTTTACATTATTCATTTCTTGAAGACCTCTTTGAAACTTGACAAGGATTTCCCATTGCTGCTAGAATCAGAATCATTAGGGTAGGGGCTTTGTTTTCTCTTCAATGCCTACTCAGTAGTTAGTAGAAAGTCTGACCTATGGTAAAGGATCAGCTTTTTAAATTTATAAATTAAATAATCTTGCCATAAGACTATATTTTGTACCTGTGAGATTGGTTACACTCTTACAGACATAACTCTTTGTTTAAAATTGTTCTTCTACCCAAGAGTATGAGTCATTGCTTTCATTTAAAACTTCAGCAATGAGTCCTTCTAAAAATAGCAGGCATGCTGGAAACCTGCTCCTGCAGTTTTTCAGACATGCCTGGATCTTAATATGGAAGGAGTTCAGGTTTAAATGTTAATCAGTGATGCATTATTGGTTTATATATTTGCTTCCCTCTTGAAATGTGAATCTTCTTGAGGTCTAAAATTTCTGTTACTCCTATTACCCTGGGCCTGGTACACATGAGGTGGCTAAATAAATATAATGTGGTGTGTGTGGTGGTCAGGGAAGCTGAGTATGGGTGTGCATGTATATCTTCCTCATATTTACTAAATAGTATTATTATTCATGTAGTTATTGCTTTATTATAAAAACTAGACCCCATTCACTGAGTTCCTTCTGTGAATAAGTAGGGCCGAGGGTGGGAGGGGATACCGTAGTTTCCACTAATTACAGGACCTGAGAATTTCCCTATGTACTTTGAGAAGTCTTTATCAAGCTATTGATTTTACTTTGATTTGATCACCCTCATTAGTTGGCTGAAGGGTTATTCTATTTCATTTAAGAGCTAAGCTTCCGGAACTAGGAGGAGGAATGGAGAGCCAAGAATAGAAAAATATTGAATATAGTATCAGAGTGGTGAAAATTTTAGTTCAGTTTCCTCCACTACCTTCTCTAGTCTCCACAAGGTTTCAACAGAGACACCAGAGGATGACCTCACAATGGGAAGACATAGATAAAAGACAACTGAGAACCTAGGTGCTTGGGCTAGGAATACAAATATGCCTGACTGACCAGGGGCCTGAGTCTTGGCTGTAACTCCCTTTAGAGACTGTAATCCAGTGACTTTGCACAAAATCTGATGTTAGGAGGCCAACTCTCCTCTGTGAGGAATGCCCAGAAAAGCCTTTGTTATTGCTTATGGTTGGGCCTGAAAAATCACAATGGTTTTTTCAACCAGGAATTTTATTCCTCGATTCTGTTGAGTTTGTTCCAGTTATTACTTTGAGGTAACATACTTAGGCTGGTTTTAGAAGAACCTAAAGAGTGCTTGACTCATATATCTTCTATCTTTTGTCCAATAAACTCTGAGAATGTTGTCAGTTTCTAATACAGCCTTCTCTTCTTGTGCAACTAGGACAGGGAACTAGCAGCAGTTGTTCCTATTTAGACTTCTTTAGTCATAGGGTATTCAGGGTTCACAGCTCTAAGCCTGGTGTGGTCCCATTTAAACCTTTAACCTTGACTATGCTATAAGAGAGAAAAATCTATTCCCCTTCCCCATAGGAGAGGACAGTATGCTACAGTACTAAAATTTTCTTCAAAAGATTGCTTGCTATAAGCATTAAAGACTTAACAATTCTATGGCAGTATTATGAATATAGTTATAGGGTTACCACAAAGCAGTTTTGGTTGTCTTCTTTGCAAGTCCTGCATAATATATCAAGCCCATAGTTTTTTAATATGAAATATTTGCCCTATTATTATATGTTCATCCTTTTGGGAGATTAAGTATCTCATGATACTTAAAGAACTGTTGAGAAAGAAATAATGCATTATTCAAGTCAGGTTTTATAGTTAAAAAAATGAAACCCAAAGCAAGAAATAATGTTTTGACCAATATTATGAATTTTTTCAAGGTTATGAGACCTTAACTGTTAATTGATTATATATAATGCTGGTAGTCATTTCATACTAATTTTGCTAACAGTAAGATCTCAGGGAGACTACATAAGAACTTTAAGCCTCAATTTCCCTATTTAATGTACTTTTCTATTAAGATTAAATAAAATGATGTAAATTAGCAGAGACTGATCTATTGTGTACATAAAAGTATAAGCACACTCCTTCCTAACCTCTTTTCTTCATGTTCTATGTCAAAATTCACATATACTTATTTAAGCATTCTTAATTGTTTTAAAATAAAATATAAATCAACTTAACTATTTCATTTGAAATTAGGAAAATGTTGACATCTCTTGTATTAATATAGATTGTAGGGAAAAAGATATTCAAAGGGAGGATTGTTATATCTGAATGTGAAGAAAGGAGAAAAATCATATAACAAATCTTATGAAGATGAGAAATTAAATGCGTGAACAAGTATCTGGAATGGCGACATCAGTAGTACTAAAAGAAATTATCTTAGTTTAGCACTGAAATCTGTAAACTAGTGGAGGCATCAGTGGTCTCGGGTAACTAATGATTAATCTACAAACAGGGCTTGTGTGGCAAATAAATGACCTGGAACATTAATGTGACTAGTTAGATCTCTGAACACATAGATGCACACCAAAAACCAGAAAATATTGGATAAGACAATTGAAGAATGGCAGCTCCTGGAAGGAATCAAATGCGTCATTTATTGAGTAGGTGAGATGTATACATACACACACACACACACACACACACACACATACACGCACATACACATCTTCCAATTGGAAAGAGAAGATTTAAAATTTTTGGTAGTATAATTTTCACTGCTTACCTGTAGAGAAAGGATTTTTTAAGAATTACTGCCTACTGGGAAATTAACAGTTTTGTAAAATATCTGGTGATCATCTTAGAAGAAAGATGCACATCCAATATGTAATCAATTCTGATCTTGTATCACTCCTGATCCTGTTTCTCCCCAGAGGTAGACACATCGGGAATAGTGAGTTATGGTGTCCTGATATGCCAGTTTCTCTCTCAAGTCTTAATTAAATACCTGCTATTAATTACTGTAACAGTAAACCATATCTGACTTGTCCTTTGACACCTTCTATATATGGTTTGCTGGACTGGATGAAGCTTTATTTTCTGATACTCCTGATCTTCTGTTTCATTAAGAGATGCTATTTTATCAGTAGTATTTGGACTAGCTGATTGAAGCTGAATGAAGTGTTGATGGATTAATTATTGGTATAATGTGGTACCAGACATGCTTATTCACATGGAAAGACTAAAAGGGAAAAAATGTACTTGACTTGAAACATGAACATTAGATAGTGCTGTAGAGCATTTGCTTGGCTTCTAACTGATTTCAAGTAACAATATCCGTATAGTCAACTAAGAGATGATTCTTTAGAACTAGGAGTTGTTTGGAAAATCCAGGTTCCAAAAACTTGAACTAAATATCTGAAATAAAAATCTCAATAGATAGTCTCAAAGAAAATGGAAGAAGCATATAAAAAATAAGTGCACTTAAAGAAAGAGCCATAGAATTTACTCAATTGGAAAATAAAGTAAAAATGTACTGAAAAAGAAAAAACCTCGGAAATTTATGAAGTGACATTGCCTGAAACCTAAGCAAGTTTCTATAAAAAAATTATTGAAGGAACATTGCCTCATAACATTATATGGGTTTAAGGTGTGCATTATCATAAATAAACATCTTTATATAATACATGAAATTTACCACCAATACTTTCGTCAAAGTTTTTGTTGCACTCATAGATGTGGTAATCCTTTCAAAACTGCGCTCTCAAAGTCTTCCATAGTTGCAATAGTGTGAGCAAAAATCGTACTCAGACAATAGGCCGTGTGAGTTGTTATAACTTCTTAATCCATTGCTTGAATTAAAGATGTGCTGTTTGGAGAGAGAAATACCACTTTGACACTGGGATAAAGATGACCAGTTAAAGGAAGATGGCTAGGGGCATGATCAACAGCAAGTAAAATCTTGAAAGGTATACCAATACTTGCCATTTTTTTTTGGTATACCACCATGGGAGATCTTTGAAGAGCATTGGATCATCCATGACTTCTTATTGCTTCTATATTGTACTGTCATTGTGTGCTTATTGATATATTTAATGACTTCTGGATTCTGACTATTCTAGATAATGAAGGGGTTTCATTTTTAGCCTGTAACATAGTCCTTAAGTAAGATTGTTCTTCTGTCCTAAAAAGCCATGCAGCCTGGCATTTAGTTGGCTTCCTTCTGTGTGAAAGTCCTTTCAGAAATGTGTTTCCAGAATATGGAAGTTTTAATCAAGATTTTCTTGGGCAAATAATTATGCTCCACCAGCAGATTATCGATAGTTTTCAAAAAATTTTAGCTGCCTTTACAGCAGAACTCACAATTTCACCAATTGCATTCACACTATGTAATGAATTTTCTTCAATCTTTCAAACCACCCAGAGTTAGCACTTAAATTCCATGTGGTAAGTGGTTTCCATATTTTCTTTCAACATTGCAAATAAACCTTTGGCTTTGGTTGTGATCATCTTGATTTTGAAAGGGATACCATTCTGTGTCTGGTCTTTGATAACAGGTCATTAGGAGTATCTCCATATATAAAATAGGCTCTTATCAAATGTTTGTTAATCTCATTGCTTTCAATGAAGCAGCTCTTTTACCAGATTCTATCACTTTGCTCTTGTTCTTCAAGATCATAGGTATGGTGGAGCAAGACATGTCTCATGGGTGAGTATATTTCCACTTCATAGTTATTGGTCACTTTAAATTTTGTTTTAAGGTCACTGATGTGACATTAGCAGTAGATTTTATGTACTTGGGACCATGATGAGCAAACAAAAGTAGACTAAATCAAACACAAGGGATAAGTATGCTGTCAAGAGACATAGTATGTATGAAATGTATGAGTTTACTGCTGGCTACAATGTCACTATGAGATAAGAATGTGAGGACCATCATTGCATATGCAGTCTGTTGTTGAGCAAAACTTTGTTATGCAGCACATGAATGTGGAGCTACTATGTGATCTAGCAAGTCCACTTTTGTGTGTTATTCTGAAAAAAGTGAAAACACTAATTTGAAAATATACATTCACCCTTGTGTTCACTGCATTACTATTTACAGTAACTGATATATATGCAAAAAAAACTGTCCATGTTAGATAACAAAAATCATACATATATAGTATGCAGTCATAATACAGAATGAAATCTTACCAACTGAGGCAACACAGATGAAACTTAAGGGTATTATGCTAAATTAAAGAAATAATATAGAAAAAGGTAAATATAATACACTTTCACTTATATACAGAATCTAAAAAAACTAAAAGAAAAGCAAAACTAACGTCATATACAGAGAATCTCAGATACAGAGAATATATTGGTGGATACAGGAGGGGCAGAGCTTGAGGGATGGGCAGATTGGTGAATAGAATCAAGAGGAACAAATTCCGGATATAAAATATGCGTCATAGGGATTTATAGACAGTGATATTGTTGAATTAAAATTTTGAAAAATTGCTAACAATATATGGGGAATAAATTTATTGTGGCAACCATTATACATTATATACAGATGTTAAGTTCTAATGTCGTACATCTAAAATGAATATAATGTATGTCAATTATACTTCAATGAAAATAAAACAACATAATTAAAACTGCTCTCTGGTACATCCAGACAATGATTATTTATCCCTAAAAAGAAATAAACTGGTATGCTATGAAATTATAATCATGAAACCTTAATAATATATTGCAGAATAAAAGAAGCCATCCTGAAAAGTTTACATACAATATGATTCTAATTATATGACATTTTTTAAAAGGCAAAACAATTATGGAGATAGAAAAAATAATCACTCATTATCTTGGGTAAGGAGAGAAAGGAATGAAGAGATGAGTGTACAGACGTTTTAGTGCAGGGAAGCTGTTCTTTATGGTGGAATGGTGGCTATAGGTCATTATACACTTGTCAGAATTAAAAGAATGTACAACACCAAGAATGAAATATAATGTAAACTATGAATATTGGGTGATAACGATATGTCGATATAGGTTCATCAATTGTAAAAATTTACTACTCTGCTGTGGAAGTTTCATAGTTGCATGACTGTGTATGTCTACTGGGAAACTCTAAACTGACTGCTTAGTTTTGATATGAACCTGAAACTTCTCTAAAAAATAAAATCTATTTAAAAGGCAAAATTTGAAATGAACTTACTCTTTTTGACTTTTGCAAAGATTAATATCAAGTGAGTGTATAAAATAATTGTTGATAGCACAGCTCTAATTTTCATTTCCTGACAAAGACTATAATATCCTCATATTTAACGTGATGTTTAACCCTCAATTGCATTTCCTATTTTGTCTATATTAAATCTAATTTGTTTAACAGTATTTAGTCAGTATTTCTATTGTGTGTCTGTGAGTGGTTAAAAGGTCAATTTTAATGCATGTTTCATAAAATAATTCAATCTGCTTAAAGTCAAAACCTGCCTTCTGTAAAGTCAGGGAATGTTTATTATTTTTGACTTTGCTTGTTTATTTTATGTTCATTCTATAATACATATAATATTCCTTGTTAAATATTATTTTTGTTCCTAGTTACAATAAATAAAAATTTAATATGTATGATGTATTTTCTTACTATATTTGTTGTTAATTGATAATAATATCTTGAACTATCCTATCTTATTTAAACAGTAAAAAATCTTGCTAATTTATGTATGTCTTTTTGTGTTCAGTTGCTGCCACATTAGATTTCAAATAATCTTTTCAAACCTAGACATATCTGTTCTATAAATTCCATGCTAAAAGTTATTTTAACTATATATTAGATACATAATATTTTATATACCTCCTATTAATATACTATTTTGCTGTTTATTACTATTGTTGAATAGCATCAATTATTTTTTAACTTGCTTATGTTAAATTCTAATTATTGCATGCATGCCTTTTTCTGTGAAAGTTTCAATTTGAGTTCTTTTAAGTAGAAACTTGTTCTCTTAGCAAATATCTTCATATTGACAAAGTTTATCTTTGATATCATTTGTGAAATAGATAACAGAATATATATACAATCTATATATATATATTTATACACACACACATACATATATATAAATATTTAAATACTGGTAATAAAATAAATTTTTTTCTCAGAAAATATTTAGCTAAGAGAAATATTGCAGTCATTATTTCACATAATATTAAGTTTCACTAGAAATGTTTAATACTCTCAAAAGAATATGAAGAATGCATTCTAAGATCATGAGACTATATTATTAAACTAGATCATACAGAATTAGATCATTATTCACTATGGTCAGGCATTCCTTTAAAAGTTCTTATTATATATGCTAATTTATTGTACATAATTTTATTTATAGAGAACACCAAAGACTCAGTAAAAAGACATTAGAAAAAATAAATGCATATAGTAAAGTGGCAAGTTATAAAATGAACATACAAAAATCTGTTTTATACACACTAATAACAAGCAGAAAGAGAACTCAGAAAAGTAATACTGATTAAAATTGCTTCAAAAAGAATGAAATACTTCGGAGTAAATTTAGCCAAAAAGTGAAAGACCTGTATTCTGAAAACTAAAAAACATTGTTAAAAGTAATAGATGAATTAAAAGATGGATTAAAAGAATTAGCATTGTTAAAATGGCCATATTACCTAAAGTAAGATGTAGATTTAATACAATTCTTATCAAAAACCCAACATTATTCACAGAAATAGAATAAAACATCATGAATTTTTTGTATCTATAAAATACTCCAAATAACAAAAATAATCCTGATTAAAAAAAGAACAAGTATTGAGATAGCATGTTCCCTGACTTCATCTATATTACAAAGCAATAGTAATTAAATAAGCCTGGTGTCGGAATAAGAACAGAGAGCCCAGAAATAAACCTACACATATATGGACAACTAATTTACAACAAAGGAATCAGGAGCATACAATGGGGCAAAGACAATTTTTTCAATAAATGATGTTTGGAAAACTGGACAACCACATGCAAAAGGAAAAAAAAACTAGACCACTATCAAATTTTATAAACAAAAATTAATGAAAAATTTATTAAAGACTTAGATGTAACATCAGAAACCATAAAATACATAGAAATGAAAATAAGCTATATACTCTGACATTGGCATAGGAGACTCTGACATAAGAGATCTTTGGGAACTAAATTTCTTCATATTTCAATGGGAAGCGCAAAGCTGTAATTTTTGTTTCTGAGTTATAAATTTTATATTAACTTTTAATATTTTTGTTGTTTTGATAAAAATGGTTACTTGCTAAAGAATATGACATTGCATACATTTTTTCTGACCTCTTCATGTTACATTTTTGATGAGAGTGTTTTTTAATAAGCCCCCTCTGCCACATGATCCCACTCTATGACTTCCTCCCTATGGTAATGTACCTCAGTTCCTCTACTAAGTTCCAAAAATGTATTATAATTTTATTCTATCTGTTAATTTGTATTATTTCTTTGTATTCCAGGTATAGATAAAATCATTCAATATTTGTCCTCCCTCTGACTCATTTTACTCAGCAAAATACCCTCATGTTCTCTTTGCATTTTCTCAAATGGCAAAATTTGTCTTTTGATGACTTGTTATTCCATTGTGTATACATACCAGCTCTTCCTTATCCATTCATCCATTAATAGCACTGAGATGGATTTAATATAGTGGACATTATAAATAGTGCTGCAATAAATATAGATAAGCATGCTTATTTTGGATTTAATATTATATATATATAATATATATATGTGATTGTTAGGTTATACTTAATATTTATACTTAAATTGTTATACTTTTTTCTGAGGTGGTGGCACCAAAGTACACTCCCACCACTGTATATGATGGTTCATTTCTCTCAACACCCTCATCAACACTTTTTTCTTATCTTTTTGGTATAGATCATTTTCACTAGTGTCAGGTAATATCTAATTGTGATTTTGATTTGTATTTCTCCAAAAAGATGATGAACATTTTTCCATTTGCCTCTTCGCCATATGCATATCCTTTCTGAAGAGCTTTCTGTTAAGTTCTGCTGTCCAGTTTTTTGATTGTTTTTTATTGTTTTTGAGTTGTGTATGTTCTTTACATATCTTTGATATTAACCCTTTGTTAGATGTATAATATGCAATTATTTCCTCCCAGTATAGGATATCTTTTCATTTTTGTGATTATTTCACTGTACAGAAAATTTTTGCCTTGATACAGCTTAATTTTTTTTCCTTTTATTCCCCTTGCCATTGGAGTTAAGTTCCCAAAGATATCTCTAAGAATTAGATCATGAAATGTATTACTTACACTTTCTTCTATATATTTCATAGTTTTCTGTCTTATGTGCAGGTATTTAATATGCTTTCAATAATTTTTCTATATTGTATTAGAAAGTGCTGAACTAAGAACAGCATGTGACTGTTTAGTTCTCCTAACACCATTTGCCGAACACACTTTCCATTCTCCATTGCATCCTCATGGCACCTTTGTCATACATTAACTGACTGTATATGTATGTGTTTATTTCTTGGTTTTCAATTCTGTATCATTATCCTTCATACCTGTTCTTATGCCAGTAGTATACTATTTTAATTGCTATTTCTTTATAGTATATATTGAAGTCAGGGAACATGATACTTCCACGTTTATGCTTTTTCTCCAAATTGCTTTGACAATTTGTTGTTGTTTGTTTTTGTGGTTCTATACCAATTTTAGTATTTTTGTTCTATTATCTTGAAAAATATCATTGAGATTTTTATCAGAATTTTATTACATCTGAATATTACTTTAAGAAAAAAAGGCCATTTTAACAAGGTTAATTCTCCCTTTTATTAATATTGAATATTTTTCTCTCTGTTTTAATTTATTAAAAAAGGATGATTGAAATAATATTGCATTTTAAAATTAACTTGGTTTGAAGTATACATGATAGCAAATTTTCATTTGTATATAGCACAATAAGTTTACCACTGTTTCCTTTTATTCCCTCACTTAACAATTAATCCCTTTTGCCCCATTTCCCCCGCCATTCCCGTATCTCTTCCTGTACCCTGTAATTTTCTTTTTTCCCCCACTAAAAGCCTATTGTTTGGATTAGTTCTCCCTTTTTTTGAAGTCTATTATTATTTAATATAGATGATTCATTTGCTTTTTATCTATTCACATCATGTGAGTGATAGCATATAAATTGAAAAATGTTGAGGGTTTTTTCTTAACCACTTATGTCCAAATATATGAATTTATGAATAGCTTTCAAATTTTCATTTTGACCAGGAAAAAATGTAATTAAATGGTTGAGAGTTAGGATATAATACTTCATATGAAAATTTCTATTGCCTTCATTCTGAGAAAAATAATTAAAAAACTAATTGCTTCTATTTCTCAAATCTTTTGTTTCCATAGAAACAATATCTGCCTCCAGAGTTGTAAGTTGCATAATAAGCAAACTTTTTTGACAGTTGGGTACAGTTGTCTCTGAGACTCTTTCCAAATGGTCTTAGTCATTAATCCAAACACAAGAGAATGTATGCTTTGGGTTACAAACAAAGTTACATTATAATCATGAGTCACCCTTCTGCTCTCTAATAATTTTATTTTTCTTTATTAATTACAATATATTTTATTTATAATTTGACAATATATAGGATGTGGGATAATAGCCTAAGGCCATCAGAAACAGATTCTCAAAAGCACACAAAAGCTAGTGCTACTTTAAAGGGCGAGCTAAGAATTTGGGGGTGGTCCAGGAAGTACCCCCACAGGTAGACCCACTATTAAAGAAAACCTAAGAGCTCTGGGAACCAGAAACATTTTCACTTTGATTCTTACTAGTTCTGTAAAATTTCCCATGGGCCTTGGTGTTCACATCTGGTAAAAGAAAATGAAAAAGGAAGAGGTGGTGGAGGAGAAGGAGATAAAATGAGAAAATATTAAAAATGATGGTGAAGAATTTGATGTCATTAAGCCTTACCAAACTAATAATTTTGACAAAATATATAAAGAAGTTGATATTTCTCAATAAAGACTTCACTGTTCTTTCCTATATTGTTCTTTTCCAAAGGGCAAAGTTTTCAGCTTTGTCTTTAAAACATCTATGAAACATTTTTTATTTTAATTCTCTTCATCCTTCACATCAAATCCTATGTTCAGGGAATAAGCTGATTTGCAATTTTATCCTTAATAAACATAAATAAAAATATTATGATAGTCTCCATTTCAGATGACTTTATTTTCAGAGGCATCTCAGTTAAAGGAATGGATTTTCAGTGTTAGAAGTTTTGACGTTAGGGATAGGAGGAAAAAGTCTGCTGAAGCAAGTCACTCATATTTCTGCAGTCATCTCTGACCCTTAATTTAGTTATCTCACTATTTTGGTAATTCACTAATCAACACAACACTTCATTTCTTGAGGATAAAGTTGAGTCCTATTTCCATGACAAATTCATATGGTAGATAAGACTGAGTTTCTTCTTGGGCATCTATCATAATGAAAAGTAGAGAGATTTGTAGGACGTTAGAGACATAGAGGAAATAATCAGAAATACTGATGTCTATCCAACCTATAGGCATAGATTGAAAGCAAAAGTTTTTGTCATTTTTACTTAAGGTCAGCAGCCTTTCTGTGACCTGCCTTCTTAGTTTGTGTTTCATTTTCCCCATTTATGAGCTCTATGTATTTCTGTTATCTTATGTGTAGAGGAATAATTCTACATTCCTCATAGGGCTATTGTGAAGATTAAATGAGTTCATCTAAGAAAAGTGCTGAAAACAGTACTAAGAGTGGTGACACTCAATAAGCCATTGCTATTATTAAATTTCATTTTGTGTCACATTTAGCAATTTAATAGCCAATGTTGTGGGTGGACCAGTCTCTGTGGTTCTTATTATGATTCCAAGATTTCGTTCCACAATAACTGCTAGGAAACTTTGAAAAAATGAAGTCTTATTACTTCTAAGACCTGGAAATTACAAAGCACACCTGGAGTGACACAGTGGATGGGGGAGGGGTGAGAGAGAGAGAGAGAGAAAGAGAGAGAGAGAATATGTGCATATGGTATGGTTTTGGGGTTCTGCTTTTATTGGATTCAAGGGTGGGGACCTACAGTTTCATGGACTCACTCTTTATTGGTTAATTTAAAATATAAAATTTTTAAAATGTAAGAATTTAAAGCACTGGAAGAGAGAGAAAGAAAAACAAGACAAACAAAAACACAAGTGCCTTAAATAGCCAGTTATCTAAATAAAGGACAAACAACCCAATGAAAAAATGGACAGGTGACTTGAATAAACGTTTTTCCAAAGGTATTCAGATAGTCAGCACATACATGAAAATAAAATGAAATAAAGTTCAGATACATGCTACTATAAGGACTAACTTTGAAAAAAAAGACTAAGAGAAGGAAGCAAGACATTGAGTTTCACTGTTAAGATTACATATTTTTGAAATGTTCAACAAAGACTAAACCGTAGAAACAAAGAGATTAGTAGTTTCTAGTGATTGAGTGAGTCCAGGTGGTAGTGATTGGTTGCTTAAAGCCTGTGGGGTTTCTCTGTGAAGTGCTGAAAATTTTCTGGAATTATGTGATCGTGGTAGTGGCACAACATTATGAGTGTACTAGACTAGGCGCCACTGAATTACATACAGTATAATCATTATAATGGTGAATTTCATGTTACATGAATTCTACCTCAGTTTTGAAAGATACCGACTTTTGGCAATCAAGCAAAGAGTAATGTGACAGGGATGTACTGCACTACTGGACAAATTGTTTCCAACACATTTTCCTTTGTAGTACTGTAAAACCTACCACTGGAGCGTAACCAAAATTAGTAACTGAATTTGGGATTAGCTCTACTAATGATAGACTTTATCAGGAGAAACAGAAAAATCCAGCTGATAAGATCTCTTCTGTTAGTTTATACTGATAAATAGAGTGGTTGACTAAGTATTTTTGGATGCAATATTAGGAGACAGGGTGATATAATGAAAGGAATGAGAGATTCAGTCTGATGACCTTTTATTTGAATCTATAAAATGCTTAATATGTTTTTCATAGGCTAGGGATACAGTTCTGTGATGTGATGAACAGCAGTGGCTATCACAGTTGTTAGTGTTTTTGTCTATTTTTACCTGCAAGGCAACCTTGGAGTCAGGTAACTTGCTTAATTTAATCCTAATTTTACTTACATCAACCTTGACGCTTAGGATATTAACCAAGACTATGTAACTTATAATTGGAAGATCAGAGATTTCTGGTTTGCAGCTTAGGCTTATACTATCTGCCTAGCATCTGTCAGTTGAGACAAATAATGCTCCAGGTATATGGTACTTTTTTTATTGGACACAATGTCCTGAAAGCTTTTCTTATTAGTAAAGATCACAGTGTCCTGAAAACAAGTTTTTCTGATTAATCTGAAAAATAAGACTGTACAACCCAAGATGTATTAAATATTTTTCTTTCTCTTCTCTCTTCTCCCTTCTCTTCTTCTAGGCTTCTTATTTAAACCTGAAACATTCTCTGGAAATTGTGAGGATATGCTGTGTTATGACCGGTAAGAGGTTTTTAGCCATAGTATCTTATGATTGGGTGTCAGCATAGACTCCTCATACTAAAACCCCTCCAGATACTAGCATGCTCCGAGAAATTTCTGAGATGGGACATATCACAGTGGAAAATGACATGATCATATTTTGCTAAATAAGCTTTTCTGCTTTCAAAATGTTATCAAAGGTGGGTTCTTCACAGTTCACTCACATTATCATTATTCTTTTGTAGTGACAACTTAATGGAAGAGTGATGACCCAGTGTGTATAGTGAAAAGAAATTTGGTCTAGAAGTCAGACTCAAGTCTGGGAAATAGTGCAGTAATTTGAGATCTGAGTTTGCTTAATGTCTGCTGCCTTATCTTAATGTGTGATGCAAATCTTGGGATCAGAAGCAATGTGTTCACCCTTGCGGAGTAATTTTGATATCATTTTGTTTAAGAAATAAGGATGTATATGATATATAAGATCAATTATAGAATTTATATTCTGAGATACAATAATGCTAATAATTTTTATTCTTAGAATTGATATACTATTCCCATTAAAATTTATGTTTCAGTACTATTTCAATGAAATTCCAGTGACATGTTCTAGCAGGTAAATTTGAGAAGTTGATTTTTTTAAATATTGTTACATTTTCTTGTTTCTAAAATTTCTCTAACATTAAGAAGCACCATTCTTTTAATAATAGCTCTTCCAGGAGAAAAATACATACTAGTAAATTAAAAAAAAATACAATCAGGTGGCAGCATCATCTGTTTATAGAATTAAACATGATTTTAATCTTCAACATCATATCTTAGATTAAAATTTCTTAGAATATAAAATTTCTTCATATTCACATTGTAAAACAAACTCACTTTCAATAATTGGATTTTTGCATAACAACATGGGGACTTCAGCTTTCTAATTAATTCTATTTGTAATCCATTGCATACCAACACAGTTATCAGAATAATTCTTGTGGTAAGATAAAGAAAATTGAGATTTTATTTGCATTTCTAATTTGTGTAAAAGAATACTATGTCCCCAAATTGAATTATGTGTCATTGAAATTTAAACAGCTTTTCTTGAGAAGTCATTGGGAACTTTTCCAGAGTTGATGCTTTTCTAATAGTTGTCAGTATGTGAGAATAAGCTATGCCAACTTGTCCAGTTTTACAAATGCTTGATCTACTCTGAAAGTTAAAACAGTCCTCATTGTTGTACCTAACATATCAGGAAACACTTGTTATGAATATCTTAATGATAACAGGTTTACAGTTTGGGGTGTCTTTTTTCTAAAGTCTTATGAAATATGTGGTTGTTGCTTTATAAGATATTTTGTAAGTTGGTTATTTTTCCATTGATAAATTTGACTTCCTTTTAAAAGTAAAACATAGATAAGGAAGATATGGTATATATACATAGTGGAATGCTACTCATCTATTACAAAAGATGGAATCCTACTGTTTGAAACAACATGGATGGATCCAGAGGAAATTATGATTAGTTACATAAATCTGGAGAAAGACAAACATGGTATGATTTCAATCGTGTGATATATAGAGAAACTAAAACAAATGAGCCAAATCAAATAAAAATAAACTTTTAGTTTATAGAATCAAATTAATGGCTACCAGAGGGAAGAGAGCAAATAAGCTAAAGAGAGTCAATTTCATCATGAAGGATAAAATTGGACTGAGTAATAAACTTAATATATTATATGCAGATGTTGATTTACAACAATGCATGCCTTAGACCCATATAATCTTGTAATACAATGTTCATTCAGTAAATACAAAAGAAAGAAAAGATAAAAATAAAACTATCTTTCTTGCTACCTGAATTATGCATTATTTTGTGTTTATAGTATATGTTATATATTCTACTTGCAGTCTTGTATCTGAATGTAATTTTGGTAAAATATTTTCGGGGATGATGAAATGCAAATCTGAGTTATAATTCAATTGCATGTAATGATAGTTGCAAATAACTAAACTGAAGTATTAGTCTCAGAAGCAGAAACCTTTTCCACATGGTACAATTCATGTATGCTTATAGCATGAAGTCTGCATTAGTATTTAAGTCTTTCTAGGTTTGGCAAAATTGTCTTTGCAACAACTTGCCATATCCTGGTTTAGAGATAGTTAAAAAATTGGAGAAGTTTTTTTTTTAATCAAAAAACTATAGGTATGAATACCTGCATATGTGGGTTGTTTTTATTATTTACTATTATTTTAGAAAATAATAATTTGATCATAATGTGGAAAATAATTTTGAATAAGGAAATGTCTCATGCCCCTGAGAGTTATTTAGGGGCATCACTCTCTCCAGGCACAATGTAGCAAAATACATTTACTAAAAGTTTGTCTTAGTGGTTGTTTTCTTCCTACAAAGTACTTGCCACTGCCACTGCCAACTTGTGTAAGAAACATGCATAGTCTTCCAAAATAATCATTTTACAAAATTCAGGATTTTACTTTTTTGACTTTGGTAGTATACAGTTAGCCACAAAACTCTGTATAAAACTAGGCTTGCAATCAGCTAGATTAAGAACTCAATAGTTGAGACTTGTTTTAACTAGTATATTTCCTTTTAAGCTGTGATTCTCTATAGTTGCTTACCATCCATTTTTCAGGTTTCCAATATGGTGTTCTTCACTAAACACTTACTCTCAATCTTGGAGACAGTTGGAATAAGTGAAATACAAGACAAATAATTAAAAGTTCACATAGAAAAAGCCCAAAATGCCAGACAGAAAATATACAACATCATGAACTTAAAGAATTGTCCCATAATATATCAAGTGTTCCCTGCCTTCCAAGGCTCAGGCACTATCTCACCTTTTGCTCATAACTTCTCAACTTCCATTAAATGTAATTTTATGAATGCCTGAAAGCCTCCATACAGTTCATACCTAGTCCCCTGGGAGGAGAAGAGAAATGGTTGTGCTTCCAGCATGACAGATGACTTGTTGATGAGCCATCACAAAAGCAAAGGGAAAAGTACATAGACCAGGTCTATTTGCTTTTGCCTTTTTAATTACAGTGGAAATAAGTAAAGACCACCCTGCTGAAACTAAGCATAGGATATTTATTGAGAACTTGTATAGCTGCCATCACTTGAAATTGGCAGAAACTCAAAGCAGACAAGGGAGTGGTGACACTTTATAGTCAGAAAGAGGAAAATATCAAGTGTGTCCTGTCCTGATTGGAGGCTGATGACAGGTGGCAGCCGTAGGCATATCCTGTGTGACTGGTTTCAAAGCATGTTTGGATATTTCTGGATGGACATGAGTTGAGTCACAGGCAAACAATTATGGAAGCAGTCATTGACCATGACCTGAGCTTTTTTTTTTTGTTATTATTTGTTGCAGAATTATAATAGTTTTGTTCCTTGGGCTGGTTTATGCAGAGATTATGGGTTAGAATTCTATTGTAGAATTGTCTGGTCATTATCCATTTGTGGTGTCAGTCTTTCATACCTATTCCTACAATAAAACCTGCCCCAAATTTCCCATAATGATTTTGATACTGTATTTGACAAGGGTAAAGCGAACAGCCCACAAAGTTTTTAACCAATGTATTTAAAAATTTTTTTCAGCTGTGTTTGGTTTGGTGAGTTAAAAAGGAATGGAAACTGGAATGCATTTTTATTTATAAAATATGATAATAGGGATTAAATAAAATACACAAATTCACAATTAATATTCATATGCTCTACTAAAACATTATATTTGGAACTTTCCTGTAATTACATATGCTGTTTTTAGTAATTTAAATAAGATATTTTTAGATGGCATATCACACTGAAATGGCCTTGGAAGGGAATAGATACTTAGGACTGGAGTAGATCTTAGTGACCATCTAAGATTAGGTATAATATCCAAATTACCACAACCCTTTGTAGCAGAACCAGTAGTAGTAAAATAAATACTTTTCTTACAACCTTTCAAAATGTAAAAACTAAAAATTAAAAAAATCTTAGCTAGTGAGTTGTGCAGAACATAGTTTGTCAATCTCCAATCTAGTATATGAAATAATTAAAGAAAGTGTAAGGAGAATAACAGGAAATAATCCGGTTTACTTTTGTGCGCCACTCCCCAAAGTGACCATCAGAAAACCTTTGAAAACATAAAAACAAAAATAACTTTATTGAATTTATTGCAGTAAGGCAGAATATCACCTAGACAGAATCATTATGTGTCTCACAAAAGAGGGATTTAGATGAGTATTGGATTAAGGCATGGGTAGGGTCATTTGTACCTGAAGGACCAAAGGATAAGTCTGGCAAGACAGGAAACTGATCTGAGATCAGGTAGTTTATATCAAAATAACTTTGGAATGGTAGGCACAAGTTGAGAATTTAATTATTGACAAGCAAGCTGTTATTCTTGATAAATAACTGGTTTAGTTTGTTTACAGTTTTATTTTCTGTGACAGGTATTTCCTGTAGAAAATAACTAAGATTTTTTTTTTTCCCTGACTCCAGCATTGTTCAGCAAAAGCAGGAAAATAAGCTTTATTCCAGAATTGTTACCACACAAAAAAGTACATTTGCTTCTGTTCTTAGTACCTAAATGCAATTTAGTTTTGAAAATTATCTTGACGATAAACAAGTCATGTATTGAACTCTCCGGTGCCTCACAGAGTTCTTTGCACAAGTCTAGATGACAGATGAAAAATACAGAAACTGAAAATTACTGCATGATTTCCATTTTTAATTGAAAATATTTAAAGCTGAAAACAGTGATCCTATGTTCCATCACCTTGATTTTCATTTAGACTTTCTGAATAATAATAAAATGGATAAAATGCAATGAACAGTAGCTTAACTTCTGACATAACAGCATTTCTGTTTTAACCAGAAATTTATTGAAAAAATAGCTCCTTCTACTATGCTGGGCTGACTTTTTTTTTTTTTTTTTTTTTTTTTTTTTTTTTTTTTTTTTTTTTTTTTTTTTTTTTTTTTTTTTTTTTTTTTTTTTTATTATTAGTATCTCTTTCTTTTTGAGAGAGAAGCATTCTAGCTCTACTCATAATAACAGCAGTAAAAGAAACCAATACTCTTATACAACATACAACCTGTCAGTGAAAAAATTGCTTACAGGTAAGGGCAAAAAGTTGCCACCAGCTTAACCTATTCATGTTGCAATCTGAAAACACTAATCTTCTAGACATCTTCATTTCGTCAGGTCCCTTTGCTAAGCCCCCAATTTAGGCAGAAAAATCTATGTCTTATATTTCTAAGTGGAAATTCTCAGTTGATTGTTGATAAACTGTGCACTGTAGCTGTTAGCAACACATGTTATAAAACCCCAGGAAATGTTCTTTATTTCACATGTCAGTGGGCTTTGCCTTGAATAAGCTGTACTTTAACAGCAGGTAATTGTCTTTCTTTGTTGGTTGCCTCTAGCAATACGTTTTTCCCCTCTCTCCTATGTAAAGACCCACTCCCTTCACAAATGTGTGCTCACACATGCTCCTGCCACAGAAAAGGAAGAATACATGTCAGGACATTATTTTTTACAGACCAGAAGACTAAGACAGAGTGAGAAAAAAGTACTTGAAAGATAAGTTTAAAATAATCAAGGTGGGTGGGGTATGAAATATAGACTGAGATGCAATTTCAATATCCTAAATGGAATTTAGCATTGTGAGCAAAATAACTAATATTATTATAAAAAAATCAGAGTTAAAAAAATGTGGGTTGAGATTGAGGAGTCTATGACAAATCAAGGTTTTAAGATTGATTTTTGGATCAGGTCCTGTCAACCACAGGTCCTTATGGGGCAGGAAGCATGTTGCTCATGTAATTATGTAATTCCTCATTATATTAATGAATAAGGAAATAATATGGAGGAAGAAAAGCATGCAGATGCATTGAAAATAAGTTCTAGTAGATTTTAGAGATGAGGTTGAATACGAGGTCTGAATGATGTTCCTAACAATTTCTTCCAGAGGCCCAAGGATGACTAATAGTCAGATGGGCCAGCATTTTATGGGAGGCTTTGACTTCCTATTTCATGAACTGTGTCCTCTGGGTAGGACCCTGTATCAAAAATGGAGCAATATCGTAGAATTGGATACATTTCCTTGTTCCAGTCAGACTTTTAGACTTTCTTAGAAATAATAATCTTTTAACTGAACTTCAAAAAATTTAGATCATTTACCCTCCAATAAATAAGTAAAATAGTAAATAAGGATTGTCTAGTACTTACTCTATGCCAGGCAGGATTCCAAATATTTTAATATATTTTAATTTATGTAATTGGCATTGCACTCAATGCTTTGATCCTGTTTTCACATTTGATCCCATCTTTCACTCAGGCACAATATTATATAGTCACAATCATCTGAATCATTTAAGAATTCGGGATTTGGTAGTAGACAGCCTGGTTCCAAAATCAAACTCTAAATCATCTTGACCAGCTATAATGACTTCAAAGATTGTTATGTGTTTTCATTAAAATTGTGTATATACAAATGATTTTAACATGCTATAGCAATCTGAAAAGAGGTGATTTTAATTGCAAGTAAAATTATTTTTTGAGTTCATTAATCTGATTTATTGACATCCACCTGTTTATGATCTCTAGATGCTCGGAAGAATGGTAATTGTCTTTATCATAGTATAAAGATCATGAAACCAGGAGTGGGAAAAACTCATGCTCTAATTGATACTTTGCGACTTAGTTTAGGAACCAAGTTCCTTGGCTTCTCTCATCTTCAGTTTTCTTATCTACATAAAGGAAATAGTAGTAAGCTAGTAGTCTTCCTCTAAGGGTTATAAAACACATTAAACTATACATAAGAAAGTGATTTTGAGATCTAAAACATGTTCAAAATATTTAATATGTTGAATTCTGCTTCTGACTATAATAAACAGGGATATTTGAAAAAAAAACCTACCAACTGAGAATGTCTAGGAAAACTGGTATGCGTTTTTTAAAAAATATTGAGTGTTAACAGACCATGGAGGCACCAAGCAATTAAGATATATATATTTATATATAATATATATATTATATATAAATATATATATATATATATATGTACACACACAATCTTATATATAGCCAAGTTCTGAGAGAAGAAGGAAGGCTATTGAAGTAGTCAGATTTTGACTGGTTGGTTGTATGCTAATTTGCTCAAGACATTCTTAATTTTCTAAAATGTTAACTGAAAGACAGAGACATAGCAGAGCATTCATCAAATTCACATAAAATAGAGTTCAGGACTCACCAAATGAAGTGATCTCAATGTATATCTTGGGATTTTATTTGGAATCATGAATATCATTAACCTGTGTACTAGTTTTCTATTGCTGATGTTACAACTTACTACAAAGTTAGTGGCTTGACATATATTTTTAAAATGACCCTGTTATTCTGTTGACCAGAAGTCAAAAATGTGTCAAACTGGACTAAAAATAAAGGAATTCCTTTAATGGTGGCTGTAGAGGAGAATCTGTTTGTTTGTTTTTTTGCCTTTTTCTCTTTCTGGTGGTTACCTGCAATCCTTGAATTGTGGTCTGCCATCTTCAAAACCAGCAATGGTTGATTGAGAACTTCTCACACTGCATCACTCTGAAACTAAGATCATCTACCTTCCCCATCAAGTATAAGTACCATTATTATTAGATAGAGCCTACCTGGATAATTTCCTATCTGAAAATTTGCTGACTAATAGCCCTAATTCTCCTCTATCATGCCACTTAACAGAATCGGTTTCCAGGAAAGAGAACGTGAGCTTCTTTGAGAACCATTCTTCTCCTACCACACCCTAGGAGTAAATGTGGACCATGTAAGGTTAAATATAAATAGTATGGATTTTTATTAAAGAAAGGATTGTTGGATTGTTATCATTCCTAACTGTGCTTAGTGTCAAAGGCAAGAGTAAATGTTTGCTAAAGGAAGAGAATAGCATCTTGACCCTCATGGACTTTAAACTTTTTAGAACTAGCTGGCACCCAAAATAGTGAGACTTGAGAGAGGAAAAAATTTGAGCAAACAATGTGTATAGAATATTAAGCAATTAAACACATTAACATGACAAAAAATTAATGTCTTATACCAGATTTAAAATAATTATGATTAATATATCCAAAATATATTTTAAAATCAGAAATTTGGAAGTAGTACTAATATTCAGATGATGGGTCTATACCTAAAGAATATAATGACTAGAATTAAGAACTCAGAATATGTGTTCCCTTTATCACTTATTTCACTCTTCATTCTAAATTCCCTTTTTGGGGAGACCATTCTGTGATAATTGAAATACATTTTAATAAGTATTTCTTTTTTTGCAAGTTAGCTCAATGTAGAAGTTGTTAGTCAGACAATGACTTTTTTTTTCCTGACTTCAGGACAGATCACTTCCCAGATATTTTTCTCCATTTCTTGAACTTTCTCTAGTACTTCCTCTAGTACTAGATGCTAACAGGATATGTATCACTTGTTCAGTATTTAGTAACAATATGCTTTCTTTCACTCTCTTCTGGGGGAATGGCAGTATATTTGGGAGATCAGATTACTGCAGGATACACTCCCACACTTTTCTTCTCCCACACTTTCTTCTACACATGCTCATGCCAAAGGCCAGGTGGTCTAGCCATTTAGAGAGCTGGCTGCCTGAACTTCATTCCTCATGACACTGACATAAAGGAGCCCCAGGTTCTGGCAGAAAGACACCTCTTCAGCTCACAGTTCCAGCAATGTAGGTTGACTTCACTCCCTCTGCATGTCCATCTGTCAACTTGTGTTCTAAAGCTTGCTTCTATTGGCCTCCTGGTTGTGGAACAACACTGGCAGGGTAATTAAGTGACTTTCTCTATCCAACAGGCTTTGGTCAAACCTATTCTAATGAACTTTGCATCTCCACTCTGATTGTCTGTCTTAGGAACCCATTGAGTTTTCATCTCGGTAGCTATTTTCTGATCATAGCTTAGTAATCCTTTATACTAAATATCACCTAGTTAAATCACTGTGTGATTTCTGTCTCCTAATTAACCACTGAATGATTCAATGTACTTGATATCAGATTTAGCATGGTGGTATAGTCAGGAAGCTAAGACTGGTCAGAAATTAAATATCCATTCTAAAACAGAAAAATAAATGTCTTCCAAAAATGAAAATAATTAAAGGAACTTAGCAAGAGAAAAAAGGAACAAAGGAAATAATGGAAGTGATAATTCTGTAATATCAAAGGAAGCATCAAAAATGTTCAAGAAACATTCTGTCTGAACAGAATGGTTACAAATAAAACTATGTCAAGAAACACTATTAAAATGTTACATAAAAATAGAAAGAGAAATGTGTAAAAGTAGTCAGAAAATAAATGTTATGCTACTGCTGAAGAAAAGACTGAAAGGAAAGTAAAATAAAAACATTTTCAGAAAAACACAGACAATATTTGCTAGCAAAAAATATGAAGTAAATGAAATAATAATAAAAAAAAAAGTCAGGAAACAATCCTAAGTAAAAAGAAATGCAGAATAAAGTGGAAAGGTACTGATTCATGAAATATGTAAATAGGCTAAAATAACATGAGATGGAGAGATAGTAAGCTGGTAGATGGATAAGGACAACAAAACTAGATTGAGAGAGACAGAGATTTATAATTCAGCTTAAAGACAGCAATAACAGATTAGATGAGAGTTCTTGAAGTTAAGTTGTTTTCCAATTTTTATATTGTCTTGGTCATGGTAAAATTATTCATTCATTGTAGATATCAAAAAGCAAAGGGTGCATTTTATAAACCCTTGTGTAACAAAAAATATAGTATAACCTCTCTGTCATCTATCAACTAACATGCATCTATGATAAGCTGGCCAAAAACCACCTTAAAACTGAAACGAATTGATAAAAAGAAATGGAAAGGAAGATAGAGAATGCTGTCTGAACAAAATATAAACAATTAAAAGGTAATTACAAATATGTCAGTAATCATATTAAAATGTTCTTGAGTTTATTGAGCTTAAATGAAAAAAAAAACACTGAGAAAAACAAGCACAGTCCAACAACAGATGCACTGAGAAACTTGCACCCTATCAGTCAATTTGTAATCCCTTTACATCAGGCAAGATGCCTTCAATTGCAAGAGATGTGAGTGAAGCAAGGGGACTCTTTTTAGCCCAGGGAAAGAACTTTCTTATGTCTCACCTACCTTTTATATTGTGCTTGTCACAAAATCTCATTAGGACCAAGAGACATGTCGTGGTCCTTCCAGTGCACCTACAACTCATCAATAAGACTTTTCATAGTAAATAAATCAGTTAAATAAACCAGGAAAATTGACTTGATATGTCACATCATTATATTTTGACATTTATCTTGACTGACTGCATTCTGAAAGGAGTAGTATGAAAATGTCATACTACCCAGATGTCTCTGGGTTTGGGATAAATGTTCAAACCAGACTTTAGTTATCTGTACCTTTACCATATGCTAATCAAAATAAAACAGCTTTAGCTACAATAATGTTAGGAAAAATAAACTCCTTTTATGATGATAAAAGGATTACTGTACCAGAAATGCAGATCTAAATATGTGTTGCCAGATAACATCTGTAAAGTAAATCTCATCAAAAATAAAAAAAATGCAAATTCATGATCATATTGGATATATTAGTCTTTAATCTCCAAACTTAATAGAATAAATAGATAAACAGTCATTAATAATAGAGAATATCTGAACGTATTTTTGAATTTTTACTGCTTGACACATGTAGCAAAAATGTGCCATGAATAACTACAAACTGGATAGTTTTATTGTTTACGTAAGAGTAACCCAAACTCATTGTTTTCTTATAAAGCATAGAATTGACTTATATAAAATTATGTTTTTGATTACAATGGATTCAAAATAAAAATCAATGGAAAAAGAGAGGGTCAAAAATCCTCATGGAAGAAGAGTTGGTAGAATTGTCTCAACACTCAAAGATGCCTGCAGATTTAATTCTTGGTCGAATCTTCCTTGTAATATTAAGTTCAATTTTATATAACATCCAAGGTGAATTTAAGTTCTTCCAAGGTTACTATGCACTGAACCAAATGCTTCTATCTCATTAATAGAATTGTTTATCAAGTCATCTATAAGTGAAGAGTAACTTGTAATTGATGCGTTGCCACTGAAGTAATGGGTTTTTAGGTACTTGAAGACATTGATAGTCGGCCAGTATCCTGTTTCCCAAGCCTTCAATCAAAACATAAAAAAATACATGGAAATAAGGAAATAAGAAAAACAAAATGAAAAGTTAATCTACAACCAAATCATGCCTTCTAAATTACTTGAAGATAGAGAATGTCTACATTTCAGAATAATTGTGTATAATAAATGAAAAGGTCATAGAATATCAGCCCATAATCATTTACTTTCTGCTCCATCCTCGCTCTGCTATCATGCTTATGGCAAGAAAAGGTAAACCAAGAGAGTAAAAATATGGGGATGACACACAGAAAAAGTTAACGAAGTGTTGTATAAAGACAAAATTTTAAACCCGAAAATGATTTTTAAAAAGTTTAGTAAAATTGCAGTGTGGATTACAGAGACAGAACTTCAAAGCTTATGTGACTTAGACTCAGGTACAACTTTGAAGGAGCAGGCTTCAAGATGCTTTGCTTATGAGAGAGAATGAAGGCAAAAAGGAAGGGGACTCTGTTCTTGATGATTTGCTAGTGAAGGAGAATAAAGCAAAAGGGAAAAAAATGTAGTTCCCTGCAAGCCAAGAAAATCACAAAACTAGAAAACTCAGACTCCCTCCTCACCAATAAAATGAGCCAACAAAAAAGAAACAAAGCAGTAACATCAGGACTTTCTTAACACTGACAGAAGCAGAAGTGGATACAATTGAATTAGGAATTTAGATATTCCAATACCATAACAATGGAGAAAAGATAGGTCAACAGATCACACAGAGCTATTGAAACATTTTGGAGAACAAACTTTTACATATATAAATCAAGAGAAATATACCCTACTCATACTCTCACTCCCATTCTGAAGAAAGGATTAGAAACACTGAGGTGGTTCAATGTTTAGCCCCACTTGTCTTCTGTAACTACAAACATCCCAAGTGCAGACTAGTGCTCAAATATTTCCTGCTGTGTCTCAGAAAGTACTGCCTTGCTGTCATGTATGTGACATTTCTTGTAACCTTCTGAAAACCAAATAAACTTAATTGTGAGTGAAATCTACTGCTTTTCCTGAATTTGATGTTCTATCTGAATCCAAACCACTGCCATTGGCTAAAGTATAACTAGTGATTTTGAAATTTAAGCAATATCTTTCAAGTAAATAGTGAGTCACAGAAGAACCACAATGGAAATTAGAAAATATTTTGAATGAATTATAATGAAGTCATTATGACATATCAAAACCTATGCAATATCCATAAAGTTGCATTTAAAGGGAAAGTTATTGAAGGGAAAGTAATTTTATGCTAATAAATAAAATTTAGACAAGATGTCCATTGGGTGAATTCTATCAAATATTGTAAGTAACAAATGGTGGACACAAAACTCAAAGAAACTTTTCCAGAAAGAATAAAAATAAACTCTTCTAATGGTTTCAAATCAACTACTGATTAGAATATTTTCTAAATGCTACAGGTTAATAAACTAAAGAAAAATGTAGCTTGAAAATATACACAAAATATAAGCATTATTTATCCAGGAATATTTAAAATTAATAATGTATTAAGTTTTGATCGAGTTTCTTGGTGGAAGTGCTGGTATGGTATATGATTGACAAAACAACAAATATATTTGACTACCTTAATAGCAAATCAAAAATGAATATTTCTGTAACTATTCTATAAGTATTATATAGAAAAACCATTTGATAGACTTCAGCAAGTGTTTAATTTTATATAAATAAACTTTAATAAAGGAAAACTAATAGCAGGGAACACTCTGAATTAGTCAGTGGGTGTATTAAAATCTCTAGCTGTTATTTTATTCAGTGGTTAAAAGTAAAAACTTGTTGGTAATGTGGCAAGGGTGGTTGCTTTAATCGTTTTTATTAATTGTTTCTGGATATCTTTAAAAGTAATAAGACAAAAATGTTACAAATTGTGAAAGTATTAAATAAGAAAAATAAAACTATCCATATGTATAAACTCATTATATGCATATAAAATAGAGTCACTTGGTCTGAAATATAAAATTTAATTATATTTTCATATACCAGAATTAAGCAGAAAGTAATGATTAGATAAGAAAAAAAGCTGAAATCATGCTTTATAGTGTTCTCAAATAGCTAGAATTTTCCTAAAATGTATAAATGTTCTTTGCACAGACCATTATAATGTTGTTGAGGGAAATTAAATAAGATCTAAATAAATGAGAGATCTAGCATGTTTATAGTTTAGAAGATTCAATATTATAAATGTGTCATTTTTTCCAATCAATTCTGAGAAAAATACTCATGTCTAGGAAGGGGGGGAAGATTGGCAAAATAATTCTAAAATGTATATAGAATGCTTGATCCAGCATTAATCAGAAAAGCTTTGGAGAACAAAATTAGTGGATCATACTCAAAAATCAACTCCAAGTAGATTATAGATCTGGATGTGAAACTTAAACGTCAATGCAAAATTCAGTAAGATAATATAGGTGGTATCTTTATGAACTTCAGGTTGAGAATTAAGATGTAACTAACAGTCTCTTCATACAGAGCTTATTTAAAGAAGTACAAATCAATAAGAAAAAGAAAATCTAGAAAAAATGGACAAGACTTAAGCACTTGAGATATGATGTTTAATTCAGTAAACATGATAAGCTACTCAACCTTATTAGAATTAAATTAAAATTAAAACTAGTAACAGATGCCACAAATTCCCTACTGGAATGGTTAAAATTAAAAGGCTGATAATACTTAATTTTGATGAGATTGCAGAACAATTGGAATTCTCAAATATTGCTGCAACAAGTGTATATTGGTACAATTACTCCTTTGGAAATATTTTTGGCAGTATTTAATAAAGCAGAATAAGTACGAACATAAAACCCAATAATTCTAGTGTTAGGTAGTTAGCAGTAGACATGTATCTCAGTGTGCACCAGGGACATGTTTAAAAATATTATAGCAGTATTGTTCATATTATTCTTCAAATGGAACCAATCCAAAGGTCCATCGGTAGTAGAATAGATAGATTGCAGAGATCTTCCACATAATATTCAAGCAAATTAATAGGAATAAACTGTAGTTATAGTACTCAATGAGGCTAAATCTCAAACATAATTTTAAATAAATATCTAATTCCATTAATTTGTATTTAAAATCAGATGAATAGTCTTTGATATTCAATTTCAGAAGAGTGTTTGCCTTTTGGAAAGTGGGTGAAGGCAGTGATTAGGTGCTGCTTATAGCCTATGTAATGTTACACAATTATGTTCCCTTTTTAACAATTAATTCTTATATACATTTGTGATTTAGGGACTTTTTTCAATCTGTATTATGATTTAATAAAAATGATTATTAACAATGCATATACCTGGATATTACCCTAGACTGTGGAGATGGAACTTATTTGTCTGAGTATCTAAATTTCTAACTTTTGTTTTTTTCTGAAAGTGGAGAGGTCTGGCAATCTCTAGTTCCCTTCCCATCCTGCAAAACTACATATAGCTGAGGTACAGGCTATTGCACCAGAACTTGTTGGAATAATAAGAATAACCATCTATTAATATGAGAACAAGTTTATCAGTAATTTGGTAGATATAATTTTATACAGGCTAAGGAAGGAGAACATTTAAGCAATAAGTTTGAAAATTAAGAAATGATTGAGAATATCATGTGCCTAGAGGATGAAAAAGATGATACTGACTGGAAACTCACTGGTTCAACATCGTCGAAAGGCTATTACTGTACAAAGGGTATCAATTTCAAGGCATCTGAGATTTGTTCACTAAGTATCCTTGGTTCTCTTATAGACTATTCTGGATCTATGAATTTGTTTAAAGTATTTTTTCAACTGGTCATAGTTTTTTCTTCATTGAAATAATAGGCATTTTACTCAGAAATAGTGTCTTGGTACAAATATGTTTTAGTAATTTTCTCTGAGTAACATCTCCTCATGCAAAGATAATTTTCCTCTGATTGTCCCTATTAGGAGTTCCTGAGATTACTTAATCATTTTAGAATTATATATAATATATACATATGTATATAAATATATATGTTTACATGTATATCATAATATTATATATATTTTACATATCTATACGTAATATTATATATTATATATATTTTACATTTTTTTTCATGATCTAAGACTATGACAGTTAATTGATTTCTAGTTTGTGTACTAAAATGGGAATACTGAAATTTGTAATAGTTGAAAAGCAAATAGTATGTAGAACTTCTTGAGAAAACCCACCTATTCCTTACCTTAAAAGTTGTGAATTAAGTTCTCAGAACTTAGCACATTGCTTCCTCAGCACCACATCAAACTAGCTGGATCAAAAATATTAAATGTAGAATGAATATTGAAAAACATTTACCCCAAAGAAGAAGAATGGACTGAATCAGCCATGATGGGAAATTTACCAGTAGTCTTACTTATTCATTTGTTTCTTTATACTATACATATGCATGAAGCTGTTATTTTTATAACTCTTGGTTAATTCGTTTACTTTATACTTCACATATAAGTGAAACTTTCTGGCATTTTTCTTTTTCCTTCTGGATTATTTCACTTCACACGGGCACCTCTGATGCAAGATTCTGGTGACCAAAGGACAGAGTCCAGTGGGGAGGGAAGAGGGAACCTGAGTTGAAAGAGTAGATAGTGGTGACTGGCACTGGAAATCTAATGGTGAGTGTAGTGTGATATAAGTGACTGAGATGTGGATCTATTTTCCTGAAATTTATATGATACTGTAAAATAATGAAATGATAACAATAAAAAGAAGTAAAAAATAAATTAATTGAAAATTAAATCCCTTAGCACTGATACTATGTTGCAAAATTAGCACCCTCACCAGCAGTTGTCTGCATCCTCACCTGGGCAACATAAAGTAGGAGTCATGCAGAAAAGTAACAAGAGATGAGCTATGTGTAGGAGATGAAAAGGCAACATTATGCTTTTCTGCTGAGGAATGAATGTTATCAGGCGAATTTTTCATCTCTCAATGAAGGAAATTTCTATTGTGTTTTATAGATTTGGATGTCTAGGAAACTAGAACTTCCATTTTAGTTGTAGGGCAGATGGAGAAACCAAAAGGGCTGGGAAGACAGTATAATCCTTAGGTGGAGGGAATTAATTTTGTTCTTTAAGACTGCAAAATAAATACTGCTAACTAGGTCATAGAAATAGTTCTTTGCCAGAATAGTTCTGTCAAATTTAACAAACATTTATCATATATGGGGTGTAATTATGTAGAGGCTTTAAAAAGAAACCACAGACTACATATCCTTACTGAAGTTACTTCAAAAGGGATTAGAAGGCATTCAAAATTAGATTTTGATATAAGATGGAATAAAAATAGTAGCAAGTCCTATATGGTTGAGATCCATAGAGTTTTAAGAAAGTAAGCTAATTTATCCTTAAAAGGCAGTATACAAAATAGATAAGATCCTGAGCTATGTGACAGACAATTAGAGATTTGATGCCTGGATACTAGTACCTTTTATGGGATTATGTGAAGATTCTGCCTCTAAATACCCCTTTTTTTGCAGACTTAGACTTTGGGAAGAAGATGAGTATTTTATAGTCAAAGCCAAGGAATCTAAATGATGAATCCTAATGAATGAGGAATTTAAATATGATTAAACTGCAACTTCTTCCTTTCTGAAATTCGTTGTTGATAGAACTTTTCCAAGGTAGTTGACACTAACTGGTAGGAAAGAACAGGAGGAACTACAAAAGATATTTTCCTATGAAGGAAGGGAAACCTTCATTGGTGACATAATTTCAACATTAAGACTGAGACAGATCTGGTTTGGAAACTGTGTGGTTGAGATCAGAAGCTCTCTGCTGTCTCAGCTGATCTGAATTTGGCAGAAGGACTCTGGGCATAGTGGCTTGAGATGAATACTTAACTATTATGAACATTATGACTCTGAGCACAAGGTTCTTCTATGTTCAGTGCAGAAATCTGGACCAGATGAGGTGTGAGTACAGTAATGAAATATGAAAGTGCAAATTTTATGGGATTGATTTTCAACAGTGACTTTGTGGTACTGTGATCCTGAGAAAATGATTCATGAATGGGTGTAACCCAAAGCTCCACTTTCTCAAATGAAATGGAAGAAGGTAACATTTGGAAGATGAAATTCTGAAACCTGGATTTCTAAGGTGCACACACACAGGTTTATATGGGTATTGGTGTGTACCAATATCTTCAGTACAAATGCATTTATTATCCCATGTGTGATAATAAAGGTATGTTCTCAGTGGTTGATAATACAGGGTTAGACGAGAGAATAAGTAGTAGTCCCTTATACTTGTGTCCACACCAACACTGCTTTTTTTTTGGTAAATATTTCAGGCTTGTGTTTGGCTTCTACTCATCCCTTTCTCTTACAAGCACACTGACCTTCATTCAGTCTCAACCATGCAGTCAGCCCCTTAGCATCTTGTGTACCTTGATTATGTTTGGCACATTTAGTTTTAATAATTGCTAGTAATTGTTTGTTTATCTGAATTCTCAACTAGCCCATAAATTCTGTATATACAATTTCACATCTGTATTGTTTGCTTCATGCAATAGGAAGTGCTCACTATGTATTTCTTCATTTACATACCAACTCCGAATAAGAAAATTATCTTTATGACCTGGTATATTCCCTGTTTTTATAATGTCTTTCTGAAATCAGGCTGATTATATGCACCTTCTTTCATTAGCCTGTGTAACTTCTGTCGATTTTTCAAAATACAATTTAAACTTCTAGGATAGTTTTTTCTCTTTTCCCACTCTCTTCCCATCTTATATATTTGCTGTTAGAATCAACATTTGAAAACATTCTTTTAATAAATATATGTATATTTCATGAGTATGTTTTCTTTTACTTCAATAAGATTATATTTAAAAGAATTTCTGAGAACCTTTTTCTCCCTATTTCTTTACAGAGACTTGTGCCTGCTGGCAATCTTCAAGGTGATGAATAACAACTTGCTGACATTGATTTGGAAGACATTGAGTAGAGAACAGATAGGAGACAAAGGCTTTTTAGTGAGCACATGGTCTGGGAATGATCAAAGGTAGGGCTTAGGGAAGACAGTCCTTTTTATTTTTTAAGAGGCTGAATGTCTAGAGATTGTGATGAACATTTCAAAACATCTGAATAAATACAGAGTAGATATTTGTCTCTTAGGATGTATCTGTGAGAAATATACTGGTAAAGTTAATCTGAAAATTAATAAAAAAGTCAAGACTAATAGGAGACGTATTTTTGAGAACTCCAAACAGTAGTAACAGAATTTCTAATTTGACCCCTTCTGAAAAGCAAGGTAGAACATAAAGCAAAACCCATTGGAATTTAAATCGCTTACAATCAACTGTTTTGACCCTTTCATTAAGATATTTTGGGAGTTTCCAAACATTGAATTTAATCAACCCAACTGTACAAAAATTAGTAATCTCACAGAAAGAGAATAATTGAATAGACTTTCTTCTTTCAACTGGAATAGAGCTTGTGGACTGAGGAAATCTATTTGCTTCCTGTTCATTCCATTTCACAAATCTATAGACCTGAACAACCTTGATCTAAAATCCTTTTCAGACAGGGAATGTGACATTCTTAATCTCAAAATCCTGTGTCCCAACCTGTATTGAGCCAATACATTTGCTTTTTTTCTTACTAAACTATAAATTCCTGAGCTCTTGATAAAGGAAAAAATTTTCATGCCTATCATTTATGTAGTGTCTGGCTTTTATAAGGCACTTTTTGAAAAGAAAGAATAAAAAAAGAAATACAGGAAGATGCTATTGTGAAAAATAATATTTTCAAAACATGAAAATCCTTCTGTGACAGCTGCAAAATGCATTTTAAAAAGACTTGACCTAAGTAGGAATAAAGATAATGAAACTTATGTTACAAGAAATTAGTGGAATCTTTCTTCTAGTGTACTTGACATTACCTTGTTTCTTTTTCAATTTTGGCTTAAGATACTGCTGGCTGTTTTAAAAATACCAATATGCTGTCTGTGATATGAGTAATATGTTAAACAAGTTAGATGAATTTAACGTATCAGGTGCATAAGACAAAATTAGTTGAAGGATGGGGTTATAGATAAAAAAAAAATTTGACAAGAGGCACAAAGGGAATTATGGTTCTTGGCTTTTTCTCTAACAGGAAGAGGGTCATGCTTAGCAAATAGTTGTTGAAAAGTGATAGAGAAAGAAAAGGCCAAGCCACAAAGTTCGCTGCCCTTTTGAAGTGGACCAAACACAGATAGTTTAGTTTAATGGTGTGAATAAGCTTTGAGTTCCCATTAGCTTAGGTTGCTTTATGTGATATGGGAAGAGATGACAGAAATGAGTAAAGCAACACCATCGTAGAAGCATCACCTCAATGGCATAGACAGGTATCTTTTTTTTTTTTTTCCCTCTGAGGCTTGTGATTATCACTTTCACCAGTGACAATTCATTAGAGTTATTTTATCACCTCTGTTTGGAAGGTAACACTAAGGCCATATGCAAAGACTGTCTTAAGTAAGTGTTGAAACTGGACAGGAACATAGGTATAGGGATATGTTAATGCTTATTCTCTTCATAAAAAAATATGATGAGATTCTTTCCTTTGTTTATTTTTTTCTCTCAATTACCCTTCCAAATCCCAAATCAAAGTTTAACACTTTCAATATATTCTGTTTCTTTTTGAATAGAGATAAATTCATGGATTTTCATCATTTATACTCTGTTTCCAGCAAGTACAAATATAAGTTGTGTGAGACTGTCTTAGACTCTTTATGTTGGTTTTACTGGGAGATGGTGGTGGTGAACTCTAGACTATTGTGGGTTTAGCAAAACTAAGTGATTTCTGAAAGAATGCTTTTGTTCTCTTATGACATAAAGATGAACGGCCTCCATTGATGGGACTCTCTAGGGGACCCACAGGAGCACCCTGATGAGGAAAGTCTTGTTGATGAAAGTGCCTACCATCTAGGCTATGCCTTTACACCTATTCTTTTCTATTTTGATTATACCTTAGAGGGATCAGAAACTTTAAAATTATGGTAGTGGGGATAGGAGTAGGAAAGATGATCGGGAAAGAAAACAGTTTTTGCTGATCTCTGGTCCTATTCCAGGTGCAAAGAAGAGGGATGATTTAATACCAAATCAAGTTTGGTATGGAATTATTACGGGGGATTGGACTGTCAACTTTTAGGTGGAAAGTGTTTTTGTGCCTTACAGTGACAGTAATAATGAAATTATAGAAATTAACCGTAAAAATATCTGGAAATAGCCCTGTTCATTCCTCTTATTGACCTATTACTTCCCAGAGCAAATCAGTGGAGTTAGTTCATTGAATGGAGTTCTGGGATGGGGGTATAGGAATGCATACCATGTCTTCTGGTCTATGAACTGTAGAATATAATTTGCTGAGTACACAGTCCTGGAGGGAATCTGCTGGGTAGGAGAGAGCTGTGATTAGGCCTAGAGCATAAAACGTCTGCATTTCTCTATTCTCATAATCAGTCTCTCCTTTGTCTCACTAGGGGTACTGATGAAATAACCTTATAACTGGTCTCTTTTCTTCAAGACATATGCATTTTCACTAAATGCATTTTTCATACCATATCCAAATGACATTTCTAGAGTTGATTTTTTAAATATACATTTATTTAAATATTTTTATTTGAGTAACATTGATTTATGACATTATACAGATTTAATGCACACATACTATATAAATGAAGATCTGTCTACACTACATTAAATTAACTAATAAATGTCTAACTCCATCCTTCAGCACACAGTTGACCTCTTTTACCTGGTTTGCCCACCCCTCTGACACCTTCCCTTTGGGTAACCATTAATTTTGTCTTATAGTGTAAGAGTTGTTTTTATTTTGTTTTGTTTATTCATTTGTTTTATTTCTTTACCTACCACATATGAATAAAAGTTTACGGTGTTTGTCCATTTGAATTATTTCACTAAACATAATTTTGTCTACATCCATTCACATTGTTGCAAATGGCAGAATTTGATCTTTTACTATCTGGATAGTGTGTGTGTGTGTGTGTGTGTGTGTGTGTGTGTGTGTATCATCTATAGGCAGTCATTTGTCTATGGGCACTTGAATATTTTCTAACTCATGGCTGTTGTAAATAATATTGCAATGATCATAAAGGTGTATGTAGTTTTTTCATGGTAAGTGTTTATGTTTGCATTAGAATTTTTGTATTCTTTGGGCAGATACCCAAAGGTAAGATAACTGTATCATATGAAATTTCTATTTTTAACTTTTTAAATTATTTAATTAAAAAAATTATTCTTCATAGAGACTTCATTAGCTGCTATTCCTAGCAACAATGTATGAGAGTACCCTTTTCCCCACATTCTAAAAATAATCATTTCTTGTTTTTTGTCTTTTTAATAATAGTTATTCTCATGGGTGTGAGTTGGTATCTCATTATTTTAACTTTCATTTCCTTAATGAGTTGAATAAGAGATTACGAATACCTTCTCATATGTCTGTTGGTTGTTTGCATATCTCCTTTGGAGAAGTATCTATTTAGATCCTCTGCCTATTTTTAAAGTAAGTTGTCTGGTTTTCTGTTGTTGATTTTATGACTTATTTATAAATTTTGGATTTATTTTTGAAACTAGTACACTATGTTGTGCATTCCTTGAAGTTAAAAGTTCTGCTGTATTTCATTCACAATTGTATCCTTGAGCTCAAATACATTTTTATAAAGAAAGACAGCAGGGAGAGAGGGGAGGGGGAGAGAGAGAGAAAAGCATGCTCATTTTACATCATTAAGATAAAAAAAAAGTATTGAAAGTATCTCAGGAATGTTTGTTTAACAATTGGGTTACAATTAGTTACATTTTTAGTTAAATAAAAATTAAGGGGAAAACACTTTGTGTCAGCCTCTACTATGGAAAATGTTTCTCAAACACCTTATTCCGTATTTCTTCTAGCATGGCCCATTGGGTATAATTGAATTTTTCTCAGCTAAAGACTTGAATGAACCTCCAGATCCTTATTCTATGCACTTACTTTTCATGGTTTCAGGGCTAGTGTAATGTGTATAATAGATGAGTCTAAAGTGGGTTGTGGTCAAAACATCACTAATAGAATATTATTTTCTTTCTAAATTAAATATATGAGCTTGTCTTAATTCTCTATGATGTATGTCTATGTAATTGAAGTCAAAATTCTGGTCATGAAATATTGCTCATTAAATGTAATTTAGATTTATTTGCTTTACTGTAGTTTTAGACAGAACTATGGAAATAGTCCTGAATATGCTATTAATTTTCTATGTAGTGGCTGAAAAACCAAAACAGTGAGAACTTAAGAATAACATATATACAGTAAGAGAACTGATACAAATTACTTTTAGACGTCTTTAGCACCTAAATTAATAAACATAAGCAAGAGATCTTTAATTTATTGTGTTCTTAATGTATTCCAGATATTGAAAAAATTCCCTAATTGAGTGTCACAATTATCTTTAAAATTGGCACTATTTGATATTAGGGATAAGGAAAATGAGGTTGAAATCAGAGTTCTCTGTCACAGTGCTCTTAATAATTCATTGATATTTTTCATGACTGCCAGGTTAAGAGAAAATATTGAAAAGTTTCATCTATTAAGTAGTGGTAGTAGGTCCGCAGAATTTAAGTGTTTATGTCTTAACGACTTAGTAGCTGCGTGAAAAGAAATTATGTTTAGTAAGATAAGTCAGAAGAAAAAAGTCAGGCATGATATAATATCACTTATTGTAGTATGTAGGGAAAACAAGCAAACAAATGAACTAGATCAAACAAAACTAGACTTTTATTCAATAAAAGTAAATCAGTGACTGCAGGAAGAGAAGTGGGAGGGTGGACAGGAAAGTTGGGTGAAGGGAATCAGTTATATCATGAAAGAAGAATTGCAATGGTGTTGACCTTAATGAATGATATATGTGGATTTACCAAGCTGTACACCTTAAACCTATGACGTAATGTTCTTCAATCACATTTAAAAGAAATTCCCTGCTGTTTCCCTTTGAGTTTGCTTGGAAACCTCAACAAAGTTGAAACTCCAGAGTTAACTTGCTCGAAAGACCATTTCGCAGAAAGAGGGAGAGCTGGGATTTGAACCTCGTTTCCTGGGAGCCAAAATCAGATTTCAGGACTGCTACCATTTCTCATGTTACCATAGGGAGGTTAAAGGTTGTCAGTGCCATGAGTAACCCTAGCAATTATTTTCAGGAAAACTTCATGGATATTATTGTTTCAGAAAATTAACATTAAGCTCTGCCTCTTTAATAATACCAAGTTACCTAAATCTTTATCAGTGGTGGAGTCTATGAGAAAGTATTAAAGAAGAGCCTCTACTGCCTTGTAGTTTATAGTCTGTAGTTGGAAAAATAAGATCCATATTCCAAGTTTAATTGAAGCAACTCAGCAAGTACCTCACACTAAAAATCTTTGTTTTTTCTTATGGAAGTATTTTTACATTTCAATTATAATTTTGCCTTGCAAGAAAGTAATATTTATACCCACAATAAAATGTGAGTTTAATTAAAAGTACTGAACTCTAAACCAACAATTTAATTTCTCTAAGTGTTTATTTGTATTTCAGTTGTTCTGTTTTTTAAAAATTCCAGTAATTTATTTTTATAAATATTCATATGACTTTTTACTTTCTCATGCATTTTATTCATTTTAATGTTACTTATTTTTATAAAATATTGTATAAAAGGCAAAAAAGCAACTGTAAAATATCATTATAATTCAGACTAAAATTGCCTTACAGATTTGCGTAGCTAAAAGTAGCCATAAAATGAGAAATTCCATGAAGTTTATAAAACTGTTGATCCACTATCATTTTGCTATACAATTTGCTTATAATCAAATATTTTTCAAATAGTATTATTAATAAAATATGATCATGGATTCAGCATATTTTATGAAGGTATCCCTGCATCATCCAATGGAAAGTTTTAATACATTGTTTTTATGATGCAATGAATTATCAGTATTTTCTAGCAACTTTTCAAATACATTCAGTTTAAATGAAATCAGCTCACATACATGAAATAAATACTGCTCCTTTTCAAAGTGAATCTCCATAACATCTAAGTGAGTCCCCAGCAGAGGACACACAAAAGATTTTTTTAAAAGGGAGGAATTTTAAGGACCATCAGAGAACTTTAGGATCTTGTTACTTCAGATGCAAACTGAGAGTTACAATTTCAGTATTTATCAACATGAAAAGCAAATCCTGGAATAATAACAAGTGCTGCAGCTTTCATATAAGAATTGAAACTGAGTAAGTAGTGAAGTGCAAGCAACATGTCAAACTGTCTTTTGTAACTACTTCAATGGGTTTTAAAATGAAACTACATATTTGTGTCATTTATATGATGCTTACTCCAGAGTCCTAGATAATAAGCTTATTTTTCCACAATTTCTACTTTTCATTAATAATCTATAGTATTTTTATACATTAAAATATCAAAATAAATTAACTTTCTGAGAAGAAATTGACTTTATGTCATTGAGTTAGTCAATAAGGACTGTAACTGCTTGGGGATGCAAGCATTTATTTTGAGATGTTTGATTTTATTCAAGCTGAGTAGTACCTGAAGTCAGAAAAGGCTATGATCAATCAGACTTAATTTCAAATATAAAGGTCGTGGAAGGTCTATAAATGAGAGATTGTCTGCAGAAACATACTAAGATTGTTGAACAGTAGCTATAAAGGCAGAAGCACAGTTGGCTTAATTTTTTATGACTTTATTTCTGATTTGACTATTTAAGATTAGACATTTCCCACTAAACACAATTGACTAATATCTCGGTGTTTTTTTTGTTTTTTCTCCACACTTGTCTATCTGGGTGTGTCTCTGTCCCTGTTTTCTCTTCTTATAAGGACTACAGTCATATTGGATTAAGACTCACTCATTTTAGTTTAATTGCTTTTTAATAAAAATAATCAACAAATCTGGTCACATTCTGATGCACTTCACTATCTGAATCTGGAAGAAACAAAATTCAGTTTATAATAACTAGCTTTGGTGAACTATTTTTGACCTAAATGGTTTTAATTTTCTCTCAAAAATTCTGAGTACAGGCACACCCTGGTAGAGTAGCTGTTAGGTCAGTTGCCTCCACAGGAGCTTAGGCCACATATGCCTAGGCTTGAGTCCTGGACCCAGTGGAAGAACCAGTATGAACAACTAAAAAAAAACAAAAAAACCCCAAAAACCTGAGTACTTAGTTTCTGTGTATTCTCACATTCCTGAAAAACCTGTTATCCTGTTATATGGAAAGACATTGTTGGGGAAAATATGGATTTTTTTTTTAACATAGAGCATGTTGATATTTGATGGTCATAGTAATGGTAATAAAATTTATGTTTCAAAATGTCTTCTGAGTCAATAAAGATCAATTGCATACATATATTTATATTCATTGAAATTATTTGAAAATGAGAAATGTATAACTCATATTTGTGTAAGTATCCATGTACAATGCACTTAAATGTTTGTAATGGTTTTTTGCATATTTATTTTTTAATTCAACTATCTTGTGAGCTTGTAAGGGCAAGTATTACATCTACTCATTTCTACAGATAAGTAAAAACGCTTAATCACACTGGATATCTAAGATTTCACATTCAGTAAGCAGCAGAACTAAGACTCAGGGTTAAACTTTTGGTTTTTGTACTATATTAACTTTTGTACTAAATAACTATATTTACTCCCGTGGGGAGTAAAACAAGAAAATTTCGAACTAACTGCATTTAAGCCCTTGATAAATTTGAATGCAAAGGACTTAAGCAGTCAGAGAAAAAATTAAATAGATAAAACATTTTAAAATTGGTTGAGTTGAGAAAAAATTTCATTGTTCATTAGAACAAATAAATAGAGAAAAATTATTTATTGCTTTAAGCTAAGGGGTTAAATTTTTTTCAAGGAAGTTCAATGCAGAAAATGAGAAGAAAAAAAGAAGTTGAAATGAAGTGAGCAAATTCAATGTATGAGATTATAAATGAGAACTTTAATATTAACCTGAGTTATAATATAAATGAAAAGACTACATCAACATATCTAGTTAGCTAAGATTTGTTGCAGGAGAACAAGGAAATAAGACAAATCCATGCTAAATCACATGCTTATTATCTAGGGAACAGATGAAATGACTCAATAATGTTAAGCTTTCTCCATTTGCAAAACTGCTTATCACATTTTGTTATTATAGATGCTGTGAGGAAAAAATGTTACCTAAAGTAATTCCATTTCTTATTATCTGTCAATCTGTTATCTACTTAAATACAGCAAAACTCAACCTTAGAATTTAATAATTAGCTATCATGAATTATCAAATTATGGACTGATCTCCTGAAGCTTGGCCATTTTCTCCTTCCATCCCCTGTAAATGTTGGATGCTTCACATGATCACGCCTTCTAGTTTGTCAGTGTCTGCACTTGCTCCAAGTGCAAAAGATACACTTATTTTTTAAAGCAAATCCTTATATAACACTTACTAAACACTAGACAGTAATCTTATTATTTATCAATACTTACTCATTACAAATAATTTATGGGTTTTCTTTCTCAGCTATTTTTAGTGGAGATTTTAGGATCTTCACATATCAACATATTCCAAAACAGGTGAGTTGACACTTTTTTGTTTCCTCACCATCTTTGATGCAATACAGGGTACTGAACATTTCTGCATTGTATCACTCTCTAGTGTGTATCAGGAGGTAGGCAGTTAGTAGAATACAGTCAGCAAGTGCATAGGATGTTGATTTTGAGGTTTGAAAGCTCTGCTCTGTCATTTACAATGACAGTGTCCTACTGCCTCTTCATCATGAATTATCTAATCAAGATGTGAATGCTTATGGTTATAACCTAGTGTGAACAACTGTTAGATAGAGGAGAAGATTGTCCATACAGGGTGAAAGCCAAAGATATAGGATACAGAATGAAAAAAGTTCAGAGAAATAGAGGGCCTGATTTGAAATAGAATGTATGCCAGCAAGCCACCATAGTTGAGATAGTCAGTGAAGATAGGCACTTAGGGCTATCAGATGGCAGGCAGGCAAGATGATTAATCGGGAAGTCAAACTAAGAAAAGCATAGATGATCAGATGACTGGGCCCTCGTGCCCCAATGAGTCCCAGTTTTACTCCCATTTCCCATGTCAGGATCAGTTCCCATGATCCAGATTTCTTTCTTGCTTCACTCATCCGAATATTTATCTGTTTAACCTATTTCATAGCACCCCTGTTACTGGATACTTAGAAATATGTTTACTAAGAGTATTAGTGGGTGACATGAAGTCAATATCTCTCCTCTTCTGTAGGGTTTTTGTTATACACACCATACACACACACACACAATGCCTTACATAGGGTAGGATAGGAATAAAATCCTTTAGGAAGAAGGATTTGCTTTTTCTTCAGAGAAGGCTTATCTCATGTTGCTTGGTACTATGGGGTTCTTGTCTCATCCCACTGATTGAGCAGTGACTGGAAAGAAGCAGGGGTGATAAAGGAGGGAAAGGAATACCGCTGGGAAATACAGTAGATGTGGCTCAAACTTTTCTGGCCAGTAGAGTTTCTGCAAACATTGATTTTCTTTCAGAAATACAATTTGAAAGTTTTCTCTCCAGTTTGTGAGTGAAGACATTTTTAAGCAAGGTTGTGGCTAAGACATGTTTATGGTTGACACTGTGTCACTTCCCAGTTTTTGGCACCTGTTTGGGAAATATGTTTATATTCTTCTTAGTGCTGGCATTTACCAAGCAAAGATGCCACTTAGAAAAGGTGATTTATTCTTTGTGCTATTGTGTTTTGAATGTCTTTCAAGTTATGAGAAGTCTTTGAAATTGGAGCTGATGATTTTAAGATTAATAACAGTAATTACAGGCTCTGTTATAGCAGAAAATCTGGATTTTGCCTATGAGATTGACTATGTAAGGTCCCTGGCCCATGGGGATAATAAAAGCTTGTTCTTTCTTCAAGGACAGCAGTAACAGGAAGACACTCTGGAAAATACACAGCAATAGTGAGGGTTAAAATTTTTTTTCTGAAGTAGTTGTGATTCTCTGTAACCAGGCCCTGAAGACCAATTCAGGTCATAATCACTTTTGTTTGATCCTTTTTTTCTATGATGCTAACTTCCACCTGGGAAATTAGAATTGTTTTGACCCATTCTCCCCAAACACATACTTCATAGTATGCAGTGATTTAAAATGTTCCCCTCTAGTAACTGCAGCTGACAGACCTGCAGTCTGGCTATGCAGCAGTTGGAAGGACATTTATTTCTCTTGATGATGAGTGCTCAGGATTGGACAGAGACTACCTAATCCATTTATTCTTTGTGGAATCATGAACAGTTTCCCCACCAAAGAAATCCAAAACAAAAGCAAAGAAAATGCTTTAAGCATATGTAATGATAAATTTTAAGTAAATCTAATAATTTTTTCCCATTAACTTAACTTTTTAAAGAATTTTTTGGAAGGAGAATAATAAAAGGGAAGGTAAAATGGGTTGGAGAAGTATTGGAAAATGAGCTAGAATGGAATGAAAGAAAGGAACAGATCACAGACAAAAATAGGAAAAAAGGTAAAGCATGACCTGGGTAAACAAATGAGTGAAAGTTGAGAGGATAAAAATGATGATAAAAAGGAAAATAAATTGACAGGAGAAGGAAGTGGGAGAAGGAAGAAGGAGAAGGAAGACTAGGACCGCTGGTTGACAGGAAATTGACAAAGTAATGAAATGAGAATAAAAGGAAAGAGTTTTTAAAAAGTGGCCCATAATTATTTCCTATATTGCATCATCCTCTTTACCCAAAAGAGGGAATTGGAATTCAGGTTCAAATATATAATATCAAGTCTGCATTAATTGTACTCTTTAAAAAATACATTTAGAAATATGGAAGTGGAAAGTTGTATTTAAAATTGCATACCCAATAAACATAATACCCAATGTATATAATAAAGCTGTCTTAATTCTGGTAACATTGGAATACATGGACTGATGAGGTTATGAAAGATACACAGTGACGGGGAAATACAATACTTCATCACCTCTAGAGACTCTGAAATTCTTCATGAGTCCTAACTGTACATCAAATGATGATTTCTACATCTTCATCCTCCTGCCCTCATTCTTGTTACCAATCACCAACGCTATCTTCAATCTCTCTACCTCGCCCTTATCTCATTTTTTATCTGTGGTACAGAGAGTGATGTTGTCCAGTTCCTCATCCTCTCCCTGTCCAAATCTTAATACCATGTAATTTTTTTACTCTTTCCATCAGAGACAGGGTGTAAACTTTCTACCCTCGGTCTTCGGGCTTGATTGTGTTGTAACTGTTTTGTACTAATGAGATGTTAGCAGAAATGATGCAAATAGTGGCTTCAATTGTACTTGTATGATTGGACCTTCTCTTTTGTGCTTCGTCTGTTGTCACAAGAACAAAATGATCTAGGTGTTCTTCAGATTCCCAGAGAATGAGAAACGTGGAGCAGATCTCCAGTAAACAGGTGACATGGAGTCAAGCCAATTGGAGTTTAGTCAGGATAAGCAGAACTATTCTGCTACAGTTGCATGGGCAGGAAATGAATGCTTATTTTAAGAAAGTGAAATTTTAGAGTTCGTTTTTATAGTATTGTTTTATTTTTTTAAGTATTATCTTAATCTAGTATTGAGACCCTGGCTAGAGCTAGTCAGTTCCTCTTGAGCTGCATATTATGCATAACTCCAACCACTTCTCTATTTTATAAAAGAGTTGCTGATATGCAATATTCTTGAGGTAATAGGAACTTGATATTTCAACTTGTATTTAAACACATAAAGAGAATTTTTTTTAACTTAGCCACTATTTTAACTGCTGGTCAAAGTTCACACTTTGAACTATCTCATATTTTATAGTTTAGTCTATCAGCTGGTCATTTTGGGGTCAGGTACCACCCAATGTATTATTCTGTTGTGAACAGAGGAGATGTATCATTGTAGAAAACATGGGCTCCTATACTGAAGATATAGCCAAGGGCAATTTTTCTCAGCATAACTGACTTGTATAATAAAATCACTATGCCTTTATTCTTCTCAAATCTCCAACACCTTTCCTGTCTTTGTTGATTTGAATTTTGAGTAGTTAATGTAAGGGCTGTAATAAATAAAGGGAAATAGAAAATAATCGTAGAGTAATTTTCATTCCTTAAATGAATGAAATTCAATAAATTTGGGGAGACATAAGAAAACAGCTTCATTTCAGTTAGCCCATAACATAAGCCCATAATTTCCTTTCCATTCCTGTAAGCCTCATTCTCTCCAGAGTGTTAGGTAGAGAAAGTTCATAGAGTTGGAGAACCTGACAGTAATTCAACTATCCTGTTATTAGCTCTGGCACTGTTGATATGCCACTGTCTCTGGGCTTTAGTTTAGAATATGAGAACTAAAAAAAAAAACAAAAAAAAAAAACTTACAAGTCTTTGTAAAAGCAAAAGTTAGATGATTGATATTTATAAATATGAATTAATAGGCTAACTCACAAGATTTCAGAGTAACTATTGTCAAGAGTTTCACTAATTTCTATTCCCATTGCTATTTACAATTATGATTAATATGTTACTCTTACATTTTAGCAATGAATGCTTTGGAGTCTCATAAACTAGAGCATTTTTCCTATTAAAAATGTGCACCTAATTGAAAAACCCAGCTAGTGACAGATGTCATACAACTCCCTAAAGTGCCTAACATTTATACAGGAATATCTGAAAACCTGGAGGAGCTAATTTGACAGGCAAATTTCTTTATCCACATGATTCTGTGTGATTCTACATGACCTAATCACTGGGGAAAGTTTGAAATGAGACACAAATTTAGAAAGAAGTTGGATAAATATCTTAATAGAAATTTTCATCTGTCACTATTTGATGGTCCAGAATTCCATAATTTGTGCATGTGATAATATTAATCTTATATTTTAGTAGGTACTTATACCTTCTGTATGTTTCACACTCGCAAAAAGAAAGAATAATTGCATTCTTCAGAGGACTGGATTGGCAGGAGGCTCATGCAATTTGTATTCAGATATCCTGCAGTTTGGATTTTGGTCATGTTATTTATTTTTTGTAACACCTTGAGGGTTCGCTTAACTCTTAAGAGTATAATTATTCTTATCTTTAAATTAAGATAATATTTTCTATGCCATAGACTTATTGAGAGTAGCAAGAGTAGCAATATTGATAAATAAGAAAAAGAAAACAATGAGAATGAAAGAAGAAGAAAAATAGCAGAAGATAAGATTTAGAAAGAGAAGGGATTATTTTATTTCCATAAACATTTTTATATTGAGATTTTCATATCTCTGTAAGAATTTAACAAGGATGGTAGCCTCATCTATAGGTTATTAATTCATTAATTCACCTAATTACTCAGATATTTTTATATCTACCTTGTACTTGGCAGTGTGGAAGTCAGAATGACAGTCACAAAGGTATGTGAGACATGTACCAGGACATTAAAAACTCCCTATCCCAGCAAGAGAGATAAAACATTGTTATAAAGAAATATTAGTTAACATATCCGAAGAACTTGTCATGAGAAATCTAATCTCATGAAACCCAGAGTCATATGGTCAAATTAGAAAAATTATGCATTATACTTCTCACCTACCCTTGAAAATTTACAAATTCAAATTCTGAGTGCTCTGGGAATCCTGTGCAACTACTTTACATATTATGTATAGGAAATAAATGCTTTGTATTTATGTATTTTTTTCTGCAATGTCTATGGACTCCTTTTGAAAATATTGCTGTATATACACAATCTTAAATATTTTCTGTAAGGATGAAATAATAAAACAACATAAAGAGAAGTCAATAAAGTGCCGTGTTCGCAGGGTAAAGATAAGGCAAAGTGCCTCTCTATGAGAGAAGAAACTGGAATATCATGCAAAAAGTCACAGTGGAGTGAAGTTTGAAGTGTGAGTAAGGACTGCAGAGAAAATATTAGGTGGATAAATGCCTAAAATTAAAAAGAGAATGACATTTAGAAAGTTCTTTGGGTACAAAAACAATCTCACCATTACATATGAAAAAGGCATTTGGTTTATTTTGTGTTTCTCTTCAGCAATAGCAAGAAGACAGATTTAAAAAATAAATGTGACCCAAAGAGAGGAAGGTGCCAGGAGTTATACAGAAAAGAACTCAATGACATTGAGACAAACTAATAGATAAAATCTCAAAATAATGGTAATAAAGGAGTTGATTGAGATATAGAAGGCACACACAAATTTCCAAAGACACAGAAAGAAAGTCACAGATCAAAGGGAATACTTCACCAATAAGATTAAGATATGGAAAAAGTCCTAACAAAAATGTAAAAGATAAAAAATACAGTCAATGAACTAAAGATAAATGTGGAATGTCCATAAATAGACTTAATCTCCCAGAGGCACAAATCTCAGATATTGATGATAAGATCACAGAGGTGAACCTCAAAGAAAAGAGAAAAAACAAAATTGAGGAAAAGAATTAAGTAACAGAACATGACAATTCTGAATGTAAAAAGAGCTATCAGAAACATCATAGTGTAACTAAGAAAAGCCAGTGATAAATTATTCAGACCTTTGGAGAAAATGATAACAACCTACAAAGTTACACCCATAAAGCTGTCATCAGACTTACCAGCAGAAACACTACAGGTCAGGAAAGAGTGGAACAACATATTCAAAATATGGAAAGAACAAAAACTATCAGCTAGGAATATTTTAAAAAGCAAAATTATCATTGAAATATGATGGAGAAATAAAGGCCTTCAATGATAAACAGAAGTTTATGGATTTTTCCATCACTAAGTCTGCCATTCAAGAAATCTTGAATGGGGTTCTACAACAGAGAAAACAAAAAGAACCACTAAACTCTGGGAATAATAATAAAAAGTAAATCAAAAGTTGAAACAAATTTGGGTCCAACAGGATAGAACAGCAATGACAGCAACAAAACAGTAAAGAGAGCAAGAAAAGCTTAGAATCTGTAGAAACATAAAAATATGATATGGTATCAGCTCATAAAAGACTGCCATAGAGCAATACAATAAGAGAGAACTCATAAATCCATTCTGAAAGAGATACATAGCAGGAAGTAGACAAAATGGAAAGAATTGACATCAAAAGCCAGCTAGAGGAAGAAGCAAACAGATTTATTCAAATGGGAATTGAAGCAACCAACCAACACAAAAATAAAGGCTCAAATGACAGCACTAAAGCCCTAAGCGTGAATGAGCGATATTCACCAATCACAAGACAGAGTGACTGGATGAATCAAAAAACAGTACCCATCAATATTGTGCCTATAAGAAACTCATATCAGATCCAAAGTCAAACATAACTTGAAAGTCAAGGGCTGTGGAAATATATATCAAAGCAACAGTGATGAAAGAAAATTAGGAACAGCAATAATAATATCAGACAAGATAAATTTCCATCTGAAAAGGTTATGAGGCAAAAATGGACACTACATTATGGTCAAGAAGATAATCCATCAGAAGAAGTAACTATCATTAACATATATGCACTCAATGCCAGACCATCTCTCTAAATAAAACAAATACTGATAGAGTTAGAGGCAGATATTGACAGTAACACAATAAAAGTAGGGAACTTCAGTATCCCAATTACATTAATAGATCATCCAAACAGAAAATTAAAAAAAAAAAAATTAAACGGAGTATTTTATCCCCAATAAACTAATTAGTGTTCTTCTCAAGAGGAACATGCTCAAGGATAAAGTATATCCTGGGATCCTGGGACACAAAACAGATCTCAGTAAATTTAGAAAGACTGAAATTATACAAAGCATCTTAGATCACAAGAGAGTGAAACTAGAAATGAACCAGAAGAATGAAACTAGAAGAACCACAGAGATGTAGAAATTAAACAACATGCTTCTGAACAACTTCTGAATCATTGATGAAATTAAGACTTATTTGGAAACAAATGAAAATGAAACAAACTCCTACAACATGTGGGAGGCTACAAATGCAGTTACAAGTCCATACAAGCACATATCAAAAACTAAGAAAGAGTCAAAATTAAATATCTAACCACATACCTGAAGGACTGTGGTTAGATAACTAGAGGAAGAACCATCAAAACCCAAAAATCAGCAGAAGAAAGGAAATAATATAAACTAAAGTGAGCTAAATTAAATTGAAAACACAGACCAGTCAAAAAATTCAATGAATTCCAGAGCTGGTTCTTAGAGGAAAAAAGAAAAGGAAAGGAAAAAAAAGATGGACCCCTAGTTAGATTTACAAAGGAAAAATAAAAGAAAACCTTAATTTAAAAAGTCAGAAATGGAAGAGATGATATTACAACAGTCTTGCAGAAGTACAAAGATCATGAGACAATATTATGAGCACCTATATGCCAACAAATTAGTCAACTACTACTTGCAGATGACATATCTTAGGATAATCCTACGCTATCCTAAGAATTCACAAAAAAACTCAATGAAATAATAAATACAGCGCAGTGACAAGATATAAAATCAACACACAAAAATCAGTACCATATTTATATGCAAACAGTGAAATACAGGGAAAATTTTTTTAAAAAATCTATTCACAATAACACCAAAAAAGAGAAACTATCTGGGAGTGAATCTAACAAAAGAGGTAGAAGTTCTTTACAATGAAAACTACAAAACTAATCAAAGAAGCAGAAGAAGACACAAAGAGAAGAACATTCTGTGCTCATGGATTGTAAGAATTAACTATACTGGCCATGCTACCCAAACCAATATGCAGATTTAATGCAAGTCCCAAAAAAATTCCATTGATGTTTTTCAAGGAAATAGAACAAATAAAATTGGCATTTGTATAACAAAACAAAACACCTCAAGTAGCCAAAACTGTCTTAAAAAAACAGCCAAACAGTGGAAGAAACACTCTATCTGACCTCAAACCATACTAAAAAAATGATCATCATTAAAACAGTATGGTACTGGAACAAAAGAAGAGACACCACTCTTAGTGGAATAAAATTCAGAGCTTGGAAATAAAGTCACAACTATATGGATAGTTAGTCTGTGACAAAGGAGCCAAGAGAATATAATGGAGGAAGGAAAATCTATGCAACAAATGTTATTGGGAAAACTGGACTGACACCTGCAAAAAATAACAAAACTAGATTACTCTCTAGTACCATACACAAAAGTTAACTCAAAATGAATAAAAGACATTAATATAAAATCTGAAAGCATAAAATACATAGAGAAAAATGCTTCATGACATCATCTTCAACTATGTCTTTGGGGAGAGACACCTACAGCAAAAGACTAAAATATTAAACCATGCAATTGGGACTAAAACAAAAAAGAAAGAAATGAAGAAACCACTAAAACAAAAAGGCAACCCAGGGAATGGGGGAAGATATTTGCACAACATACATTAGATAAGAACTTAATTTCCAAAATATATAAGAACCATATAACTCAATAGCAAAAAGGAAATGACACACTCCAAACAATGGGCAGAAAACTGAGTAGATAACCTATCTAATGAACACACAAAATGATTTACAAACACATGAAATGTATCCTACATCACTCATCATCAGAGAAATGCAAGTAAAAACTGCAACGAGATATCACTTCATACCCTATATAAAAGACTAGAAACATCAAGTTTTCTCCAACAGACATGAAATTTTAAGAGAATATGAAGAGAAAGGAAACCATCTAATTCTTGGTGAGAAATGAAATTAGTATACACCCTCTTTGGAAAACAATATTGAGGATTCTTCAAAAGAAAAAAATATATATGAAGCTGCCATTCAATCCAGCAATCTCACTCCTATGCATATACCTAGGCAATATAAAAACTACTTAGAAAAAAAATCTGCACTCCTATTTCATAGTAGCACAGTACACAATAACCAAGACATGGAAACTATATAAGTGTCTATTAATAGGAACTGGATAAAGAAGCTGTGATGTGTGTATGTATGTATGTATCTGTCTATCTATAGATATATATATATGGAATTCTATGCAGCTATTGAAAAAATTGATGTATATCCTTTGCAACAATTGGAATGGAATTGGGTGGTATCATTTTAAGTGAAATATTCATAAAGAAAAAGAGAAGTATAGGAGGTTTCACTCACATGGGGAATAAAAAAAGATAAAAATGAACAGCCAAACCCCAACAAAATTCACAGAAGAATGTGGTTACCAGGGTCGGGGTGAGAGGGGAGGGAAGAAAGAGGGAACAGGGTTATTTTAAAGACCTGATGGGCACGGTGTGTAATATAGATTAAGAACTCTTTTCAGTGTCCTAAAATGAATATAGTAATGTAAGCGATATGAATAATTCTTTAAGAAATGAATATGAATTAAGGAGCAGACCAGAAAGTATAGAGTAGGCAGTAGATTTCCTGACTCGAAGTATTTCAGTAGAGGCTAGCCAATGAGATAAACACACATACAGATTCATGTGTCAAATAATTGGTGGGACGAATAGACTCCTAGATAGTCAACTCTGAATCAGTCTTTAATTTCATGGTTAAATGTCTAAAGAGCTGTTGAAAATTTTGAGCAGAAAGACTCATGATTTTAGCTGTTTTTGAGAAGATTAATTTTTTTCATTTCTATGTAAGATGTATTAGAAAGAGGCAAGAAAGTGGCCGGGAGGCCACTTGTAACTAGTCATGCATAGCATCACAATCATCAGAGATTTCCCCCCAACAGAGAAGACATTCAAATTCCCTCTCCTTCCTTCCCCAGGCAGAGGGGTCCCTTCATTTTAGAGCTAGACTTGAATATGTTTGCCTGGAATTCTGTGGTATTAAGTCTGTAACTGAATTTACCATGTGGTCTGGTAGTGAAGAGGAAGATGTTAATTTCGGCTCTGCAGCTCTGCAACATTTCCTCTCACAAAATATTGACTTAAAAGAATTCTAAAAGGACATGTTGCATTTTGTATAATATATTGTATTAAGAACAAATATTGAACATGTGTGGGGAATTGAGAACATCAGTTACATGAAATAAACATTTTAACTTCTGTGAGATCCCAGTTCCTTTTGTGAAAAAAAAAAAAATGTTGATCATACAATCCTTCACAAAATGGTCTTTTATTGAGTGCCTTACTGATATTAAACACTATGTACTATACCTAATATTTATTGTTATATTTGAACTGTTTGATACCCAGTATTTATTCTTACTCTCAAACTTTAAGATAATAGCAATAATGAAGGTTTAAAGATCACATGAGTTAGGCTAAGATTTGTATGTCATTACCAGTAAGTACCCCAGATGTGGCTGGCAGGCAGTTGCTAAATATTTGCAGAGTAGTCTCAGAGCACCATTTTATTAGCACTTGCACAAAAGCATGAAGAACTAAATCTTTGCTTTTTAGAAGAAAAAAGACTTAGGTCTAATGTCCAAGGGGGGTGATGTATGTGGGTATGTGGGCAGGGAGGCGTTCTTTACCCTTCTCCAATGCTTCCCTAATCTCATAAAGACCTACCTAGTGAGAAGCAGGGCTACCCTTCAGCTTTCCCTCTGAACCAAACATGTTGCCAGTCAGAGTCACATTGTTTATAGGATGCTGGTACAGTAAACGTAAGTTTCTTAATATCATCACTGGTTTCAGAAGTTTTCAAACAAATTCTCTCACCCCCAGTTGCTCAAAATATAGCTTCTTTAAGCACTTAACAGAGAAGGGGCATCCCATTTCTCTTCAACCATATTAAACAGAGGGCCAGTCATATTTATAAACTTATGGCTTAGATTGCACACAGAATGAAAGTAATTATTTGTCACATTCCCTACTTGATAACCCATATCAATACTTATTTTGTGCCAAGAATTGCAATAGAGTGTGAAAAATCATGGCTTCCTGTCCCTGTGGAACAGACCAGGAAAACTATCATGTTTAAGGTTTAGCTGCATCTGTCAATTATTTTCATTTTGTAGGAAAAAAAAAAAAAAGAGACCCAAGAGCAAAGCAGACCACTGACTTATCAAAATAAAATGGGATACTAGTAGTAGAATGGAAATGTAAATCCTATTGGACTAGCTTCCCTGGCCAGTGCTCTTTGAACTCTTTTTAAAACTCAGGGCACATATTCCTTTATCTCTTTTATTCCTTGCCTTTGCTTTTTTTTTGTTTGAAAGTCACTGAGCTGTCTGTCCTACGCTGATCTGATTCTCATCTGCCATGATTTCAAAGCCATGTCTCCTGATCAATTCCTTGAGTCCCCTTTTCTGTTTCTCATTTCTCATTTGAGCCCCTAAAGTTTCTTGAGGATTCATTTGCTTAATCACTGTGTTTCACCACTATCTCTCACTGATTAGCTTCACTCTCACCAGGCTGTCATTGTCCCTGAGTTGATTGCTATTTCATCTTTATTGTAGAAGTGAGAAGAACGTATATTAAATAATAACTGGCTAGTTCACATTTGTCTCTTAACTATGCAGTCATTGACACTGTAGTCTTCTGTGGCTCTATAAACAAATAATTTTTCCATGTATAACTGCTTCTTTGGACATTATTCCACTTTAAAAAAATCTCACTGTGCCCATTTCCCTTCCTGATTGAGCTTTTTGTCCTGGAAGTGATGTAAATTTATTTTTGTTCCTTGGAATGCCTGCATTTTCACTCACTATCCTATTAGAATGATCTGTTCTGTCAGTTTAGCTGAAGCTGTTTTCCAATATACTGGTCAAAATTTAAACTTGTTATTTTTTTCATGAGATTTTAGAGTGATATTGCTTTTCTCTTTACTATCCACTCCTTGTCATTAAGTCTCACCTGTTGGGTTGCAAAAGCAAAACAATTACTTAATTTTTCCTTTTTGTCTTCATTCAACCTATACCTATTCCCAGGAATAACATTTGGAATCCACACAGGAATAAAAGATATATTCCCTGCATTCAAGTCTTATGGAAAGACAGACAAATAAATCAACAATAACTTTACAGTGTAAAACCTGGTACAATGGTGTTAAAGCAGAGGTGATATAATGAAACAGAGGTGAGATAACTGGTCCTTGAATCGTTCCTCAAGTGGGAGAATGAAAGAGTAATAGATACTTAAAGTTAGTGTTGAGTGTTGAAGGAAAAGGAAAAGTAATTGAAAGAGGGAATGTGGTGGTATTTTGCAGCTTGGGAAATTGAAGAACAAATAAAACATTGTCATTTTTAATAACACAGCATCAAGTTTCTAAGAGACTATAGACAAAGCACACACAACCCATTCTAAGGAATTTGGATACATTCTATGAATTTCTAAACACTCAAATATCAACTGGGATTTCACTGTACTGATTCTTTTCCTTTTTTAAGATTATTAGGAGAGGATGAAATTTTGCAACATTTTAAGCATTTTATTTGACATGAAAATTTTAGAAGAGGTGAGAGAAATTAATACAATGTTTTTTTAACAGATCTTTTTTCATAGGTAAGAGGAAAATTAATGACTATATTTGTAAAAGATACATGTAATATTAATGAAAAATATATTGAATGAAGCTATTCTGGCAGGGACATTAGGATACCATTTCATAACAGAAACATTTTAGAGAAAGTTATAATATTTTGTAGGTGAGACAAAATAGGACTATCATTATTTCAACAAGATTTAATTTCAAAGCCTAAATTAAAGAGCTGATTTTAATGAAAGTTAAGGATGGCTAACTGAATTTAAAAAAAACTCATTCTGAATTAGTAAAGTAAACTCAGAAAATGTTGCTACCATTCCCTAGTGCTTAGTATTTTTTTTGCTTGTGAACTTCTAGGTATCATGTGAAAACAGATATAACTTTAATAAATCTTCATTCCAAATTGAAAGATCACATTTATAAATGGAGAGTGTCCTGAAAGTTCTTTGATAATTAGGGAAATATATTTTCCACATGCAATACAATAGATGCATTTTGTATTGGATATGCTAATGGGGAACTATTAAAGAAGATAACAGGAGTTGATGTTGGCATAAAATATAAAATTACCAGTATTTAAGTGAAGAGTCACACTTTGATGCACTTCTTAAAAACTGGAGGGAAAGAAATGGAGATAGAGACAGTGGGGGAAAAGGAAAGAATTTCCTATTTTTCTGAGGTTCTTCACAGGCTGTAAACAAATTAACATTAGACATGATCAGTAAGAGAAAAGCCCAAATTTATTAATGTGTGTATCGGGAACTTACATGGAGGTAATTTCTGAAGTAGCTGGGGCAGCCCAAAGACATATCCTGTGCTGACGGGTGGGAAAGGACGTGGGGTATCAGGGAGAGAGATGGGGTGCTTCATGTGGCAAAGAGGGATGACTTTACTCTGAAAGTGAAGATACATTTCTTAGAGAGGAAAATAAGAGTTTACAGATAAATTACTTCTGGATTCAGACCTTCACAAATTACATTCTTCTAGGGGACAAGTGAGCACTTGTTGATTAGGGGAAGGATGGAGATTCAAGAAGTGCCAGATAGTTTCTTTGAGGGAAGGGGTAAACTTTGAAAGTTGCCATTTTTTTCAGCTCAAAATAATTTACATGCCAGAGTACAGTCTCTACAGAGTTCTGGGTTGATCTATTTTAGCCCCTTCAGTAGGAAATAATAGGGACAGTTTTTAGTGCTTTAACACACCTGTATGGCAACCTCTTAGCACATTAGAAAGTAATAGTCCTGAAAGAACTGAGCAACTGGAAAGCAGCAACTGGAATCTTGATATTGCAAAATGTATACATGGCATAGAGCAAAGGCCACAGTAAAAGCAGAGTATGGTTATTTGGCTTCTAGCGCAGTTCTCTTTATGAAATACTGTGAGAAGAAACTATAAAGGAAATAGTTATTTCTGCTTTTACCAAGGCCCTGGCTCTCTCATTTCCTTAAGCTACTGGGTCACTGAACCTCATATTTAAATTTTTACCAGCCAGCCCAACTATTCAAGATGTAAGAGCATTTTTTAATAGCAGTCAGATGGAAAGGAAGGGCATCCCTGGAGAATATAGTCACCTTATTTGACCAGGTATATTGTAACCCAAATAAGGATAATTTAAGACAGTAAGAGAGAACTGGAGAGGAAGAGAAGAATGATAGCAAGTAATATATGGGGTAAGGGGGCAGGGAAAAATCTTTAATCAACAGTATCAGAATCTCTGAAATGACAGGAAATACATATATATACTTTAATCTTTAAAAAGGGCACTACTATTAGCACTATCTTCTATGTATATTCAATATGATTAAAAACTGCAGTTAATGTTAGAGGAAATAAAGATGAAATGACATTGTAGTCAACACTCAATGGTTTCAACTTACTGAAATCCATCACAAAACAACTTACATCAAGTTGAAAAAGCATTAAATAGCATTAAAGCTTTGAATATCCTATATTTAAGTCCAGGGAATACTAACTGTAGTCATATGTGGTTCTATGTGCTCAAGTAATGCCCTAAGGATATAGTGAATTCTCATCTCTCCTCTAGCCTTTGCCTTGCTGTCTTAATTTTTATGAAGATTCTACTCAAATGACGCTCCTCAGCAAACACAGTTATAAGCTGTTTCTCTAATGATTCCGATAAAACAGTATTGACTAGTATCCAGGATCTCTACTTGGGTACTATACATGGGAATGATAGTCAAGTACCTCTCACACTCAGGTCTGGGGATGGGGATAGGATCTGCTCCATTCATAATCCAGGAAATGAAATTGAAGCAATGATCATTCTGCAATGGAAAATCAAGACACTATTCTCAAAAGAAAGTAGAAAACATACTAGGCAGATGACAGTAATCATGTCCAGAACATCTAATGCCTTTGTAATACAGAGTTTACATGCCCTTGTTTCTGTAAGACATATTAAAAAATGGGCACTTCTAACATCATGTAACTACTTCACAAACTGCTAAAAGTGTAGTTGCCTTATCTTCTCATGGAGACAATAACATTTTTGTCCAAGTACAGGAACTTTGGATTATGAGAATTGTTAATTTTTTTAGACCATATGAGAAATAAAACAACCATAATTAAAAGAAAAAAACCCTCATTTTTGAAAAGGGTAAAGAATTTAACAATTTAACAACCTAAATGTATACCATATCCTCACAGAGTTCTAACAAGTATTTCCTGTTGTGCTGGTGAAGCAAAGCTCATTATACGAATCACAGTTGACTCTCAAGGAGGATCTCCAGTGTCTATTGTTCTCCAGTCCCATGTGAGATGGACAATAGGAACTACCTTTGAAGAGACTGCAGTGTTTGGTGGTTCACTTCTTGGTGATGGCATCTTAGAAACTAAGAAATCGATAGCCTCTTTAACTAAGCTTGAACTTCTTTCAACTTGTAATTATCTTAATTGCCAGTGATTTTGTGTTAATGGTTAAGATGACATCTGGCTTCCATTTATCATACAAATCTCTCACTCCTGTTGCCATAAGGGAACACATTTCCATATCTGCATCTCTTGAAATCAACCCTGACTCACAGAGGACATCCATACTGAGCTTCTTCATGATGCTGGTATCTCTCAAAAATGCATTCTTGCCATATTAGTAAATCAAGTGTCTTTTGTGTCCCCTTATGCTAGAGTTTTCTGGTCACATGTACTATTGTTACTGTAATGACACTTCTTTGACCCTCTCAATTTCTCTCTGTCTTTTATCACAGCAGTCCTGGAATTACCACTTGAACTGAGGGGGTTTTCTAAAATTATACTAGAGCACTTTAGCCACCAACTCTTGGGGTTGTTATTTGGATGCTAACTTTACATTACACCATAATGTTAGTAGGTAATAATATCTCATGATACATCTCACTACACAACTTTATGTTTCACCCCTCCTATTCATTGATCTCTGGATTCAGTTCTATATCTATTCTGGCCACTCCCACCATTACAGGTCAACTAGTTCCTGCAACACAGTCTGGGTACAGATTTCTTCCTTTTATAGTAAGCCCAGAATCTCTCCAGTTGGATCTTATTTTCTAACCTTTGTTACCAGTATGGAGACTAGGAAGTGGGGTGGAATTATATCTTAAAGTGTATATTGTCTTCAAGTAAAAGTGGCAGTCCACTTTTTGACAGGAATGACTGAGACTATGCAGAAGTGAACAGTATGTTCAGATGAATCTCATGATTTTTGAGTGCATCAACCCAGATGTTTCCATTCATTTCAAATCTCAGGATTCCACCACTAACCAACTGTAGTCCTGACCTTGGCATATAAGATTTATCAGGATGGATAATTCAATCTTCTCTAGTGTTCTATTCCCCTATTACAAATGTAGCTGGAGGTCTCAGTTTTTTCTGGGTCATGATTTAAGAATATGAGGTTTTTAATGTGCTTCCTAGGAATCCCTTTGACTTTCTAACATAGACTTCAGGGTCAGTCACACTCAGGTTTTCATTGTCTTTCTCCACTACATCTATTGCATGCTATAATAGACTACTTCCTCTGAACCCCCCAGTCCCTAGTGAAAAATAGGAATTCTCCCTGGTCAAGGCCTACGTGTAGCAGAATGTGATAGAGGGTGATCTCTTTGTATCAGTAGGTGATGCAGGTCTAAAATCCTTTTTTAGGGATGTTTCCCAGACCATTCCTAATACCAATTGCTAGCATCCACATTTTCTTCTATATAGTTAGTTTTTAACAAAATAGCAACAAAAACAAATATGCATGATTGATTTCATATCTACACTCACCAGTGTAATGAGTATTATCCAGGCTCTACTGTGACCTAGCAATTGCAGATGCCAGCAATATACCAATTTATAAAAGCTAGCATTCTTGTTATCGTGGGTTTCTTGCTTAAGGTAGGAGACAACATGTAAAAAAGTGCTGATAGCATAATGTGACAAGGAGGAATCATACTTTTACCTCAGGTACCCCAAGAAAGTAGATTAAAGTTTATTAAAGAATGTGTTAGAGATTATGATATTGTAGCGCTATAATAAAGAACAAATATATCTAGACCTAGCTGATAGATAAGATATTCCAGGTATAGGAAACAACATGTACAAAATATGGTTGCATGAAAGAGGTTGGTGTTAATTAGCAAAACATAATTAAAGTAATTCTATTGCAAGAACATTTCCAGGCCCAATAAAGAAAGCAGCCTGTATTAGGATTCATTCTATTTCTTTTTAGTTTTGTAATTGAAGTAAAATTCACCTAACATTAAACTGAGTATTTTAAAGTAAACAAATCTATGATATTAAATATTTTACATTGTTATGCAATCATCACCTCTGTCTCATTCTAAAACACTTTCCCCCACTCCAGATTGAATCTCTTTATGTATTACATTTACTCTCCATTCCCTCTACTTCCCAGTCCCTACCAATCATCAGTCTGTTTATGGAGTCTATGGATTTACCTGTTCTGAGAATTTTATACAAATTGAATTATACAATATATGATCTTTTGTGTCTAGCTTCTTTCACTTAGAAAAATTCTTTACTTCATTCCTGTTTATGGTTTAGTAATATTCTAGCATACAGAGATATACAGATTCCTGTAAATATAGATCTCTATATATCTCATTTTGTTTATACATATATATCTATCGATGAACATCAACATGTATATTGTGTGCAGATTTTGATTTGAATTCCTGTATTCATTCTTATGAGTATATACCAGAAACTGGAATTGTTTGGGTCATGTTAATTCCATGCTTTATGCTGACAAACTGTTTTCCACAGTGAGTCAAACATTTGACACTCCCATTTGTGATTCATTTTGTTCAAAGGCACTAGAAAAAAGTGCCTTTAATAATAGAGATATTTATTATCTCATAAAAATGTACAGAAGTATGTCTGATGCTTAGATGACATTTTGCTATTTTAGCAATCCACACTACTATTTCAGAGGTCAGCAAAATGTCTGCTTTTGCTTGTATCTGTAAGTTAAGTTTTATTGGTACACAGCTACTTTTATTCATTTATATACTATCTGTGGGGGCTTGAGAATTTCATGGCAGAATGGGAATGGACAGACAGTAGGACCTACAAGGCCCAAAATATTCGAACTTTCACAGAAAAAAAATTTCTGATATTATTTTACTTTGTAGGCTGTTACCTTTGGCTTGGGTTCCTACTCATAGGTATCTAGGTATTATTTTCTGAATCCAGCTATCAGGAAGGAGAAACAGAGGAAAGTCACACCTTTTTCTTTAAATGTGATTTCCTAAAAGACCCTAAAAGCAAGTAAGAACTTGCTTTCCATTACCATAAATAAGTTCCAAGTAAACACTTAGCCTCAAAGGAGGCTGAGAAATGTATTTGTATTATCAGGTGTCTAGGAACCCATCTAAAATTTGAGTTCAAAGCCGGTGACAAGGAAACTGTGACAAGGAAAATGGGGGAAAGGGTTGTTCTGAGTGATTACCTCTATCTGGCACTGAGCCATCATCCACTAGAGGAACAAGCATGTATCCAAGGTATATCCACGGTTCCCCTGAAAATTTCCCAATCTGGACAGGCAAGCTGGAAGAGAAAGCAGGAAAAATAAATAATCTAAGAGTCATTAGGGTCCTTGTTACCCACACGAATTATCTCACAATTATAAATAGGTAGATCAGTAACAAATCTCTCTCTTCCTTGATAAACTGAGGGATTTCTGAGTTCACTAGGCCTCATTTTCTGGTTAATTTGAAAGTCTGATTAAAGCTTTACCTCTCATAATTGAGATCAATGTAGCATAATCTCTACTTTTAATTGGATTTTCAATGTTGAGCATTTGGAAAGGGATTGAAATGCAGAGAAATCTACACTTTGTAGAATTGGGCTAACAAGTAAATATTATTTTTATGAAAGAAAAAAGTAACTTTTGTAATTAGTTTAGGAAGAAAATATCCATAGAGAAATAAGAATGAGAAGAATTGGCACAATGTAGTCTTAACTCAAACGTATGTTTCATGTGGGCTCAGACTCAGTAGTGTCAGAGTAGAGTGTATTTATATTTGCATAACAGTGAATAAATAGAACATTCACAAGATTTATTTATCTTAAAAATATTATTAATTTGTCTAAGAATAAAAACATCAGTAAGTTTATTTCTTTGTGAATTTTCAGAAGTTCAGAGAATTATGAAAAGGGTATATTAAATCAATTAGATGTTATAACAGGTGCACAGTTCACACGCATGCTAGAAAGAAGAGGAAAAAGTGTTATATTCCAGAGAAATGTGCTGAAAGGCTTGTTGATTTATTCATACCAGGGTCATTCTATTTCTAAACTATGCTTATTTTTGTAGTGGAACAAATGATAGTTTTCATGAGAATTGCAAATTTCAAAAAATTGCAAATTGTTTTCTTTGCGTTTAGTTTTTAATTTATAGAATATAAATATCATTCTTCTTGGTGTTTAGTTCTATAATTTTTGGCAAGTGCATAGAATTGTACAACAACCATCAGTAAACAATCAAGATGCATAACTGTTCCAAACACTACAAAAATTATCTTGTAATACCCCTTTGTAGTCAATCTCTCTTCTCACTTTGTGTAGTTTATTTCATTTTGTATGATGCATTTAAGATTCACTCATGTTGCTTTGTGAATCTTCATTGTATTGTTCAGTAGTATTTTTTATATAGACATATCATTGTTTATCACCATATGAAAATCATTTGAGTTTTCCCTAATTTTTACTAATTATTTATGAAGTTCCTATAAACACTCCCATATAGGTTTCTGTGAGCACATGACTTTTCACATATTCAGTAGCTAGAATTGATTGCTGAATCATACTACAGTAAGTTTATTTTTTATTTTATAGAAAACTGAAAGTAGCCAAAGTGGCTGAATCATCTTTCTTTCTTCTAACAATTTGTGAAAGTTCCAGTTGTTCCACCATTCCCTCAGTTCTTGGTATTGTCAGGTTTCCTTTCCTTATCTTTCTTTTCCTTCCCTTTTCTTTTTTCTCCTCTCCTCTTCATCACTCTAAAAGATGTATAATAGTATCTAATAGTAGTTTTTTATCTTCCTTATAACTTATGAAGTTGAGAACCTTTTTAGATGCTTAATTTTTACCATATATATTTTATATAGAAAGTTCATCTCTTCTCCCTGTATTTTAAAAATAAGCTTTATTATTAAGAACAGTTTTAGATATACAGAAAAACTGAAGAAGTGGTACAAAGAATTCCTTATGCTTCTCATCCAGTTTTCTTATTATTAAGATCTAAATTATTATTATGCATCTGTTACACTTAATTGGTATATTATTATTAACTAAGGACCATACATTTTCCTTAGTTTGTATCTAATAACAATTTTCCATTACTGGATTCCTATACAAGTTAACACATTAAAATTCATTGCCTGCAACAATTTCTTAGATCCTCTTTTCAATTAATGACCTTGGCAATTTGGAGAGTACTTATCTGGTATTTTGTAAGGTACAACTCTATTGGAATTAGTCTGATGTTTGGCTTATGATGAAATTGAGTTTGTTGATTTGAGGGAAGAAGAGCAGAGAGGTAAAGGGCTTTTTTCATCAAATAATATCAAGAGGAGATGCTGTCAGCCTGTTTTATGACTGTTGGAGTTGACTTGCTCATCTGACAAAGGCTGTGTTTGTCAGTTTTCTCCAGTGTAAAGTTATTGTCCCCACACTACCTTTCTGTACTCTATTCTTTGGAAGAAAGTTGCCATGTACAGATGGAATTAGAGATTGGTCTCAAATTTGTTTTTAGTGCACTTTCTAGGCAGTGAGCATAGTGGAGATAAGGTGGAGGAGATGTTATACAGCTATGAAGGAAGTGACACGTCCTTTGAACATGGCTTTATAGGCATTGTGGGGGTTTTGTGTTTTGAAGAAAGTTTTGAGCAAAAAGGAACTCAATTTCTTCCTTGGCCTGAAATAAAGTAGGGGAGATAGACATTTATCAAGTGCTATAATGATAAAAATAAATGTAAAAACAAAGGTAATAAGTCTTAAAATCGAAACCACTAAAATGGACTAAGCTTAGTTTTAGAGTTGACATTTGAACTTACAGCTGAATGATGAATAGACACTAATGTAGTGTAAATCCTGACGTTTTTCTTTTTGCAGTTCAGGTGCCGGAGTTAAGCTCTGATACCAAGAAATCCACTTCAAATGGGGCTAGCAGTAATGAACACATTGTCAGCCACTAGACCTTAAAAAGATCTTGGTTGCCTCCTCCCAGTGAGGTTCTTTTGTTTATAGATCCTTTGTCATTTAGGGTCTCTTGTGTTTTTGTTTTATTTATTTTTTTCTTTCTCAGTGTTCTAAATTCCTGCTCCTGTATTTTAAATTAACCAATAATGAGCATACCCATGAAACTGAACCCAGTAAAGACAGAAACCTAAAACCATGACATATACACACATTAATTCTCTCTCTCTCTCTCTCTCTCTCTCTCTCTCTCTCTCTCTCTCTCTCTCTCTCTCTCTCTCTCTCTCCCTCTCTCTCCCCCTCCCTCCCTCCCAGTATAACCCTAGGCATTCTTCATAATTTTTAGGTCTTGTAAGTAATCTTTATTTTTTCAAAGTTTCCTAGCAGTTATTATGGAAGGCTACCTTGTTATCCTAATAAGGACCAGGAGGACCAGCCCATTTGAATATTGGCTATTCAAAGGCTAAAAGTGGCATAAAACAAATTACTAAAGAACATAAGTTTTAATAATAGCAATGCCTTATTGAGCATCACCTCTCTAAGAAGCACTGTTTTCAGCACTTTTCTTAGATGAATTCATTTAATCTTCGCAGTAGCCCTATGAGTGATGTAAAATTATATTCCTTTCACACATAAGATAACAGAATACGTAGAGCTCATAAATGGGGAAGATGAAGCACCAAGCAAGAAGGTAGCTCATAGAAAGGCTGTTGACGTTAGGTGAAGAAAGGAACAAAAACTTTTGTTTCCTTTTTATGAAATTTCCACATCAGCCTCCTCTACTCAGTCTAGATTTCTAATTAATATTCTTATTTATGTGGCTGGCTAAAATTTCCTTCTGTCTGGAATTTTTCCCTGACTTTCCAGTTATTATAGATAATCTTTCTGAAACCATAAAGGAAGGATGATCATTTGGGGAACTTAGATTGATAGATAATTGTAATTATTATGTAGCATCTCATTATTTATAAGAATTTTCAATAAATTGTTTATGGAGTTTTATGATTTTTACTTTTAATTTTTCACATTGATTTCAAGTCCCTAGGGATTTGAGCAGAGTGGACATAATTGCTTGTATAGTGTTGGACATGAAGTTCTGCAATAATATTCACCAGAAAATTAAAAACAAAATCCCCAAAAGGAATGAAAGTAAAAGCAAAAGTATCTAGTAGCAGCTGCCTTTCTTTTGCAGAGTTCATTAGAACTGTGATAATTGTCTCCTCAGTTGAGTCTTAAGATAGCTTCCAGTCCAAATAAATATTATTTTCCTGCTTTTTAGGATTCAAAGTTGTATATACAAATCAGCTGCAGCACTCTGTACAGCATTTTTCAGAGGGCAACTAGCTGCCCTAAACACATATGGAACACCAGTAGGAAAGATTTGGGCATGAGAATAACCTGGGCTTTCAGATAAGAAGTTAGAAGCTAATGCAAACAAGAGAGAAAGAGCACAGAGCAATGCAAAAGAGAAATACTAAAATAGTCAGGTCTCTGCCTTGTACTCTGGAGTCCTCTGTGGTACCTGGGAAGTGGTGTTGTCCTTACTGGCAGCTGACAAGAAGCACCTGGAAAATAAGACCTGTATGGGCCAAGAGGATTGCTTCAACTCTTTTGGCATTGAAATTACTGGGGCTGGTGTCATTTTGTTTTTTTCTGAGAGCAGACTGAATTTCTAGTTTTGGTCTTGCTCTCAGCTATCAACATGACCCTGTATTGGTCATCTCTTTGATGGGCATCATTTTTCTCTTGTTTATTATCACAGAGTTGGTTCTATTCTTACATTCTTAGTTCTATTTTTTAGATTCTATACTATACAGCCTCCACAGATTTCACTAATGTTTCTAATCAACTTTCTAGGGGTCATCACATGAGCAGATCAAAAGGGAAAAAGGAAGTTTTTTTTTTTTTTTTTTAAACCATTAATTGTATATACCTGTTACAGGTATATAGGGTATATATATATATATATATATATATATATATATGTGTGTGTGTGTATGTGTGTGTGCATATGTATATATGTGTGTGTGTATGTATATGATCTTCCTTCCGAATCACCTCATAATTCACGAGCCCTTTCGTGAGGAGGAACTCAGAGACCATCATCTGCTCCTCTACTTACTTGTATCCTGGAAGAGGTGAAATGACTATCCCTTTGGTAAATTTGGGAGGAGAAATGAGGTGTGTATAGCATAGCTCATTTCTTTCTCCTTCCTATTACAAATAAACTGTCTATGGAGAGGATATTATGTTCTACCCATCTATGGAAGAGGAGCCCTGCAGTTGGCGAGCTCTGCTAGGCAGAAGTCTGCTGTTTCTGGGGTTCAGTATTAGGGAGTCATCATCATCCCAAATATAGCACCCATCAAATGACAGTTTCACCAAAAATAAAGGGATTGTTTTAGCCCTGATATCATTTATTCTTTCTCTCATCACTTTTAATCAGTTTCACAGTTTTAATTTATCTGAATTTGAGATGTATCTTTAAATTTTGTATCAGCATTTTACTTTCTAGCAATAAATAAAATAATGATATTCTTAATGGTTGCTGGCATCTTTGATTCGAATAAATAAAATATAACCACAATTGATTTAGAAATGGAATGAGAATCAATTAGTATGAATTAACTGACCTGAGTAGTGCCATGTCCTAGAATTAATGAAAACATGGAACTCCCATGTGATGACAAGGACAGACACATTTATTTGAAGTCTGATTATTGTTGCATGTAAGTTTTATTGTCCAGCTAAATTTATCATTCTAAATAAAAGGATAATTAAAATACTTATTTTTAACACTGTGTTCTCATTGATTCCCAGTGAACATTGCCTCCTACTTACCAATCACTTTCAGGTTTTCAATTCAAAAAGTGCTGTTTGTACAAATAGAGAAAAGGGTTCTAAATAATGCCATTAGTAAAAGATGTCAATTACCTTCAATGCTTAGAGTGACATAAATTACCTGTTAAATAATCTTTAATTCTCTTCGTTTCATCATCAGCACAAGGAATCTGACAAGTAGATCTATAATATCTGGAAGTCTCCAATTTATTGTTAGTTTTGTTTCCCCTTAAAGTAGAGGTCTTGGTTAATGAAAGCTGTTAAAAAAATGGACATACATGTGATCAGTATTATCCTGGAAAGCCTGGAAAGAAAGAGAGACCTACCAGATAATCTGTTTCAAGGTTTTAGGAGAGTGATGAGCAAGTCAGGTTATATGAAGTGATGAAGAGGGTACCTGAGTAGAGTCAGTTCGTGGGTTTGAACTGGGATTAACACAGGCTCCTGTTGTAACTAACTGGAATATTCACTAAGCACATTACCTTCTGACAGTCAGTCTCCTCCTCATTGAACTGCAGTTGGATAAGATTCTATCACTCTTTAAGCAGTTTGTTCATGTTCCCAAATCAGCATCACACACAATGAAAGAGAAGATGTGAGCAATGTAGGGGAATAAAACCAATAATAAAGATACTTTTACATGATAGTATGAATCAGGGTTGTACTGAATATTAACAGGTATTATAAATCTAAGGTAATTAAACAATGGTACATGATATAAGAAAAAAGATAAATGGCATAAAATGCTCTAAAATGATTAGATTATATTTAGAAGATGATTATTCAGTTAGAGAAAGTTTGGATTATCCTGTAAACAATTCTCGATCTTATTTATTTGTAAACCAAAATTTAGATCCTCACATGTTAAAGTACATTAACATAAATTTCAGTGTCAGAAGTAAAAGTAAAAAAAAAAAAAAGGAGGATATTATACATATCTGGTCTTCAAGAAGGACTCTGTTAGCACCCAAAGAAGTTATCTATCAGTTTTCCTAAGACATTGTTTGGCACATTTTCCACTAAGGCTTCCAGGGTAGGATAGAAAGTGAACACATCTGTATCTCTTCCTCCAGTTCAGAAATTCCTCTGTAAGGAACAAAAAAATGAGTTAAAAATAATATGTTCATAAATGTGCTATGGGTAGAAAGAATGGAAATCAGAGATTAAAGATTTTATAAGTTTCTAGAAAAAGAAAGTGGATTGAATAATGATAGAGAAATGAGCACTATAGCCCAGTTCAGATACTGAAGGCCACTGTATGTGCAAGAACTGGCAAAGTCATTGAAAGCCTCAAACCCTGAATCACAAACAGATTAAGAGAAAGTAGTAGTAATAAAAATAAGCACAGAGGGAATATCTCTCCACGAAAGTTGCTTCCAAACGGTGATGGATATTATAGTAGAGACATCACTGTAGAAAAATGAAACTGCCTAGAGAAACTTTGGTACTAATGTAGTTTTCCTTAATTTGTCTTTGGAATTATGGGTGGGAGGGATAATAGGATGGGATAATGTTATAAACTGAAAAGAAAAGAATCTTTTTCTACTTCTGATGATGGTAGATTAGCTTGTGCAATACAATCTTCCTGTATAACATGAATAGAAATACATGGATAAAATGGAATTTTATTGAAGTATTAAGAAGTTACCTTCACACTGTGAATTTATGGGATTCTCAGTGTCTTAAAAAGAATGCATAGAAAGGTAAGGCTGCTACTCAGTGATGTTTTTCTTGTTGAACATTTGCTGATATTCCAGTTGTGATTGAGAGACTGAAAGACCGCAGAGATTTTTATAGATGCATAGACTAAAGGGACAAAAGTTAGCGTTCAGGATCCACTGAAAAGCACCCTTGGTACACATCTCAGATTTTTATTTGGGAGATACTAAAGAATAACAATGAAGGCAAAGAGCAAACCTGTACCTAATAAATGCTAATTAAATACTAACACTCAGCAGCAAATCAGGTCATGAAATATATTGAGGTTATTAATGTATCCTTGTATTAATTACCTGAGAGAAACAAAAGCCAATCCATTCTTTAATGAGTAATCATTAAGAATTTCCAAAATAGTCATTCGATTTATGCTAAATGATCATTATCAATTTTAATACATAATTATATTCTTATAGAGGGCTTCTGTGACAGCACTATCAAAAATGTTCAACTCTCTTAGCAATGTCTTTATTTTCTGTTTATCTCAAATATATCATATTTATTTACAAGCAACTTTTATATTTTTAAATTAATTTTATTGAAGGATTATTGCATCTTAATATCATGTAGGTTTAAGGTGTGCATCATTATAAATCAACATCTGTATGTAATCAAGTTTACCAGCACCATTTAAGTGCTTTCTTCACTATATAATTGATCCCCTCTACCCATTTTGCCTGTTCCCCATACCCCTCCCTTCCTGCAACCACTAATTTGCTTTTATTAACTGAAAGTCTGTTTTTGTTTGATTTAGTACATTTATTTTCTTGGTTTATAAAACACATATGAGTAATTTATATTATTTTATTCTCCTCTATTACAATATTATTTTGAACATAGGCAGGGTATTTTGCTTTTCACAGTATATCTACTATATCAAATGATTCCTGACCTAGAATTGGCACTCCATAAATATATTTAAATAAAATTATTTATACAACACTCTCATGGTTATAGGGAAGTATAATTACAGTGGACTAACAGTGATTGCATTTTGGTTATGAGAAATTTTGCTTTTTTTCCCCTGGATATTTGTTTTTAACATATTTTTGTCATTACCATGTATTATTACTCAAAGAGTTAAAGTTTCTCAGTGTCTTAAAGTGTTATTTTGTTGATAGGCATAAGATAGACAATATCAAGTTCTTTCCCTCTTAAGGATTCAATGCTTAACCTGAGAAATGAATTAGAAAAAGTATGATCTTTTAAAATAATCATGCTATGTATAATCACCATCTTCTGTGTTCTCTATTTTACTAAAAGTAGTTGACCAGGTTTAACATGGATAACAGTGACCAGAAAAAAATAAAACAGAGAAAAATTAGTCAGATTCAGTGAAAATGATTCCTTCAAATCTGTTTCCTCAGCCCAGAATCTATAGTTATACAGTATACATTAAGATATTGATATAGACGGTATCAAGACTGAAATGCTCTGGTCTAGAAAATGTTGATTACATATATTTTTGATATATTTTACCATCAAAGACACGTTCATCATTTTTTCTTCTACAAGGATTGGACATTTTGAACTATTTAATTTAACTAAAATACATTAATAATTAATGATTAATTAAATTTATAATGCCTTATCAATAAGAGGTGACTAGTATAACTTCATTGAGCAGCTATTATATCATAAGACAAAACAGCGTATTTTGTTGATGTCTCGTTACATCAGATTTATATAAAACTTTTTGAAACATTAGATATATTTTTCAGACTAGTACTAATATTTTTCTGTATGCATTCACAGTGATAAGTTGAAAATAAGAAGTCAAACTTTCTTGGTTCATTTTATAAAATACTAACATTAGGATTACAAAACCACCACTACTTTCAACCCACAAATCTACCCACCTCTCCGGACACTGGCAGAGTTTGGAAAATGACACAGGAAGTAAAAGTGCTATTCCAAATAAAAATGTTGACACCTCTTAGACTTAGAAGTTCCCTAAAAAGGTGGTTGGGACCCATCTCTTGTCACACACTATATCTAAGCCTCTCAATCAGAAAGTCGCTGCCTAGCACTTAGTGTTATCATCCCTTTTTAAAGAAATTCACTCTTAAATATAACTAAACAATTTTTAAAAAGTGAAAACAAAAGACTTCAATAGGCATTAGATGCACTTAGAATAAATCACTAACATGAAAGCATGAGACCAACACAAATCTTATCAGAAACTTTAAAAAATAGAGATATAGGGGCTAGAGAAAAATCTTAGCATGTATTTTAATACACTGAGGTATAAAAATTGATTTTATTGATAGAAAAGATAGATACTATTACAAGGAAAATTCCTGAATAAATCTTGGGTAAAAGAGGAAATGAAAGGAGAATTTAAAAATTACTTGGAGACAAGAATAAAGATACAAGCTACAAAATTTATGGGATTTAGCAAAAGCAGTACTAAGAGGGGAGCTTATTGCAAGCCAGGCTTACTTCAAGAAACAAGAAAAATCACAAATAAACAACCTAACTATCCATTGAAAGGAACTAGAAAGAGAACAACAGTTGAAGCCAAAATCAGTAGAAAGGAGGAAATAATAAGAATTCAAGCATAAATAACAATATAGATATCAAAAAAAAACAGCAGAAGGTCAGTGAAACCACAAACTAGTTATTTGGGAAAAAAAAAACAAAAAAAAAACAAAACAAAATTGACAAGTGTTTGACTAGACTCACTAAGAAAAAAAGAGATAAAATCCTCATAACTTGAATCAGAAATGAAAGGGTAGAATTTACAACAGATACCTCAGAAATACAATACTTTGTAAGAAACTATAAGCTATAAGCAACTTTATATCAATAAACTGGACAACCTCAAGGACTGGGAAGATTTTTAAAATCACATAGCCTACCAAAACTGAATCACAAAGAAATGGAAAACCTGAACATGTCACAGGCAAGGAAATTAAAGGAGTAATCAAAAGTCTCCTTCCAGGCCCAGATGGCTTTATTTGAGTTTTATCTGAACTTTAGAGAAGAATTAATACCTATTCTCAAACTCTTTCAAAAAATTAAAGAACGGGATACTTCTAAGCATTTTCCAAGCACTTTCAATGAGGCCAACATTACACTGATACCAAAAATTGATAAATATGTCACTGAGAAAGAAAATTAAAGACCAATATCTCTAATGAACATAGATGCAAAACCTCTCAATGGAGTATTACCAAATGAATCCAAAAATAAGTCAAAAGAATCATCCATCATGACCAACTGGGGTCTTTCCAGGCTACAGAATGGATCAACATATGCAAATCTACTGATGTAATATGCCCTATCAAAAAGAGCAAGGAGAAAAATCATGTGTTCCTATCATCAAACGAAGAGAAAGCTTCTGACAATGTTCAACACCTATTTATGGTGAAAGCTCTACATAAATGGGGATAGAATGTCCATACCTCAGCATAGTAAAGACCATATATGATAAACCCATAGCCAATATCATACTCAATGGTGAAAAATTAAAAGTGTTTCCTCTAACAGGAACAAGACAAGGTTGTCCATTCTCAACACTGTTATTTAACATTATACTGGAGGTCTTAGCCAGAGCAATTAGACACAATGAAGAAAAAAAGAATCCAAATTGGGAGGAAGTAAAACTTTCACTATTTGCAGATGACATGAGAATATATGTTGGAAACCCTAAAAATTCAGTAAAAATCTACTAGAATTAATCAAAGAGTACAGTAAGGTTCATGTAGGCTACAATATCAATGTAAAAATATTAGTTGTAAGTCTGAATACAAACAGTAGAAGAGAATTAAATCAGGAAAACTGTCCCATTTACAACTGAATAAAAAATAATCATATGCCTACCATGGAATATCCTTAATAAAGGAGGTGAAAGACCTGTATAGTGAAACTATAACACTTTACGAAAAGAAATGGAAGATGCAAAGAGATGGAAAGATACTCTTTGTTCATGACTGGGAGGATTTAACATTGTTAAAATGGCTTATAGCTAAAGCAACATACAGGTTTAATGAAATCCCCATCAAAATCCCACAGTCATATTTCAAAGAAATAGAATACAATTTTTAAAAGAAATTATGGAATAACAAAAGACTCCAAATAGTTAAAGCAATCATGAGATAAAAGGACAGAGCTGGTGGTATCATACTCTCAGATCTTGAGCTATACCACAAAGCATTAATGACCAAAGCTGTATGGTGTAGAATAATATCTGAGACATAGATTAGTAGAGTATAACTGAATCACCATAAATAGACTCATTCATATGTGGTCAATTTATTCATGATAAATGAACTGAGAGCCTACAATGGAGAAAGGAAAGTCTTTTCACTAAATGGTGTTGGGAAAACTGAACAGCCACATGCCAAAAAAACAAAAAAGGAAACAAAAAAAACCCCAAAAGCTAAATCATTCTAAGACCATACACAAAAATTAGTTCAAAACTGATTTGAGATTTGTGTGTAAAACAGGAAACCATAAAATAATTGTAAGGTGACATAGGCAAGACATTACATGACAGCCTTAGAGATGTCTTTGGGGACACAACTCCAGTGGCAATGGAAACAAAAATGAAACAAAACTAATGGAACTATTTCAAACTTAAAAGTTTCTACACAACAAAAGAAAACTTCATCAAAACAAAAGATAACCTACTTACTTGGGGAGGATATTTGTATTTCATGTATCTGACAAAGGCTTAATATCCAATATGCAGAGAAATCTCATAAAACTAAAAAACAGAACAATCCAATCAAAAAATAGACAGAAGGGTTGGATAGGCATTTCTCCAAAGAAGACATACAGATGCCCAGTAGACATATGAACATATGTTCTTTCTCACTTGTTATTAGGGAAATGCAAATCAAAACAATGAGATATCACTTTACAACTGTGAGATTGGCTATTATTCAAAAATCTTAACAAGGATGAAGAGAAAAAGGAATACTTCAACTCTGTTGCTGTGAGTGCAAATTGGTGTAACTCTTACGGAAAGCAGTATATTGAGTCCTCAAAATATTGAAAATGGAAATCCCATATGATCCTGTCAGCCTAATAGTGAGTGCCCAAAAGAAATGAAAATACTGATTCATAGAGATATATGCACCCTAATGTTTATTGCAGTATTATTTATGATAGCCAAGAACTGGAGATTATCTAAGTGTCTATCATCATTTAAATGGTTAAAGAAAGTGGGTGTATACACGATGGAATACTACACAGCCCCTAAAAGAGGAAATCCTGTTATTTGTGACAGGAAAGGAACTAGAGGGGATTATGCTCAGTGAATTAACTCAGAATAAAAAGACAAATACCAGGTAAATATGGAATATAAAGAAATAAAACCAAGGAGCATTCTGAACAAAAAACAATCCTTACGTTAGCCATGGAGCTGAGGTTACCAATAGGGAATGGGTTGGTGTGAGGGCAAGTGGTTTTGGAGTTCAAAGAACAATGTTAAAGAACTTTTGGTAATTAGGTAGTGGGAAAGTTGTGTTATCATGTATCTGAGGAATGGGGAACCTGCATATATGAGTTTTTATTCTTTTTGTAAAGCAACAGTAATACAATAAATATTAAATTAGAAAATAAAGAAAAAACATTTATATATAAAGACAAGTTATTGAAAAGGATATAAAAGAGAACTGGAATTAAAAAAAAAAAAGAAGGTGTACCGTTGTGGCTCAGGTGACTGAGACACTGGTGTGCAAATATATAAAGCCCAAAGACCTGGGATCATGACCTGGGTCTGGGGTGAAAAAACAAAACATAATCAACTAAGTAAATAAAAGATGCTTCTTCCTCTCCTTCCTTTCTCCCCGCCCTTGCTCCCTCCCTATTTCCCTTCCTTCTTTCCATGCTTCTTCCTCGTCTTTCCTCCATTTTACTCACTTTAAAAAAAGTAAACAAAAGGGTGGGAAGAAGAAATTGATAAAATAATTCAGTGGGCAACTCAAAAAGTTGAAGAGATGGATATTAAGTGAAGAAAAATGAAAAAAAAAAAAATCAGACAAAGCAAACAAGGATGTCCACCATAATATCAATAAATATTCTAGGAAAAACAGAAAAAACAAAGGGGAAGAAATGATGGCTAATAAATGGAGAAAATTTCCCCAAGTTAAAGAACTTTAGTACAAGCTGAAAGTATCCAGAAAGTGCTTAACACACTGTGTGAACAAGCCCTATCTGTACTAACCCCATCATTTTAATTTGACTCTCAGGATAAGGAGAAAATTCCTAAATATCCAGAGTTCCAGAGTGGGACAAAAGACATGTCAGGTATAAAGAAGAGAAAATGAAAAAGTCATTGAGTTTTGTAGAGGTAATAGTAAAACTAAAATTTTAAAAAATCCTTCAGAATTTTGAATTTTGAGATTTTCAAACTAGAATGCTGTACCAAAAATATCTCTCAAGGGAGAGATTAAAATAAGGACATTCTATCTCATGAAAATTAAAAAAATTCTTCTGACTACTTTAGGAGAATTTCTAAAAAAGGAAGACTTGGGATCCATGAGATTGGCATTCAACAAAAGAGACAAAGGAGGGTGATTTTCAGAATGATTATGAAATGAAGTCTTAGAATTGAGAGACACCTCATTGCTACAGAGAAGTCAGGTCAGATAAACTCCAGAGGATGAAGTATGATCCGTAGGGTGTCTCAAGAACAAAAGATTTCAGTTAAATAATTGCTTTACTAGAATTGATAGAAAGAAATAAGGAAACTGAGAACGAACCAACAAAAATAAAATAAATGAAGATGATAGTCAAGAATCTATTCTTTTGTTCTTTTTTTTTTCTAAAGGAAAGGTGGAGGCAGGAATGAAGATGAGTAGGCAGGAAGAGGAGGAAGAAACATTTATTTAATTTAGTTTTTTATCTTAGCTGTTCCCCTAGTCCTGAATCTTGAACCTGGGTCCTTGGGATATTTGTGTGCTGCATCCAGTGACCTTATTCACTGGGTCACCAGGGCAACCAAAATAGTCTATTCTTTGCCATCGCAATACACCTGACCCAGACAGTTTTTATAGATTGCTTTTATAAACCTTCAACAGCATGCATTATCGTAAATACAAATGACTTCAAAATGAAAAGGAAAGGAGATATATTTAAATTATGTGAGGTAGGACAATTCTGGTAAATGCACAAAAATAACCTATGAAAGTATAAGCAAGTATTATATTAAAAAACACAGACAACAAATTCCTAAATTATTTACAAACTCAATTTACACTGTACTTTATTAAAAATGGTGGAATAAATTGGTTCATTCCGAAATCTACCCGTGCAATTTATTACATCAACATCATAAAGAAAAAAGCCTAATAAATCCTAAAATATGATTAGACTGTATTAACAAAGAAAGAGATAAAAACTTAATTTGATGGGGAAGAAATAGTATTCAATAAGATTCAAAACTCATTATCTAAAGCTTAATTCATTATATTAACATAGTAATGAATAAAAACAATCTGATGGAGGAAAAAATTGTATTCAGTAAGATTGAAACTCATTCATAATCAAAAAGCAAACTTGCATTAAACTAGCAGTAGGAGGAGACTTCTTTAATAGAAGTATATATTTACCACCCTCTTCTAAAATAAAATCATGCCTAATGCCTAAGACTTTGGATGCATTCTTTTTAAAATAAGTAAAAAGAGAAAAAAAAAAGCATTATTATGCAACTTGAAATTCTGTTATCAATATAAAAAGGAAATTAAAAGAAGTATGACTGGAAAATTATAAAAATATTATAAATTATAAATACTAGGGTATTTTTTATAGAAGGTATGAGACAGCACACAAATATTTGAAACTAAAATTAAAGTCCAAACATATAGCTGGAAAAATTTCAACAAATAAAGCAGTATTTTCTAGTAGAAGCTGTTGAGAAATTTTCCTAGTGCTACTGAAAGGCATGGAAAATTTTAAATAATTATGAGACATATATATACTATATATAATAATATATAACATATAATATATATAATAATATATAACTGACTACAAATTTCAATACTATAAGCATGAAATTTTCCCATTAATTCATCTGAATATTCAATAAAATTTTAATCATGACCCTTGGAGGAGTTTCCATGGAATTTTGCAATTTGATTTTTTAGATTATACAGAAAAAATAAAGAACCATTCAAAAGTGGACACAGATTTAAAGGAATCAGGACTTGCAGAAATTGCTGCTAATTTAAATTGGCATATAACTTGGGAAATAATTTTTGCCGTGTCTTTGCAGATAAACAGAAATGTTACCTCCAAATATAACATAAGGAGTCATTTTATGTGCACAAGGAGACTTACCTAAATGGAGAATTATTTGAAATCACAAACAGTTGATCAATATAAATGTTTGTCTACAGTAGGATTTATCATGTATTATGATATATTCATAGGTGTAAAACCAGAGTCACTCAATTAAATAATAAATATCAAATACCTTATGTTGTAATAAATAGAAAAGATCAAGAATGATATACAGAGCGTAATGGGTTTAATGTAGATTTAATGACAGGCAAAATAACTAATATTGTTTATGGATATATGCAAATATAATTTACTATGAAAACATTTACTGCAAGGACACATCACTTTTATAATGGTTACTTCTAGGGAGGAAAAGAGTTTTGTATTTGAAGGAAATTGAAAAGGATCTTAACAATTTCTGTCATATTTTTCAAAATATTTTTAAAATATGAGGTATATGGTGTTTATGATAATATTTTCTATCACTTTCTGAATATCTGAAAATTTTATTAACACTAGTACATATGTAAATTTTAATTTTCTAGATTCAGTTTGAGATGGAAAGATGCTATTGTTTGGGTTGCATTAGAGTCTATCTTGTGCATTGGGCTTTAAACCAAAAGTAGTTAAAGATTACCAGATGGTGAAGAGTTGAACATTAGGCCTATAACACAGTAATCAAAGAGAGGACTTTAAGATAACTTTATGGCCAGTGTGTGCTTTACAACACTTAGAAAATAATAGACGGATGCCTCATCAGCTCATATACTGTTTATATTCTTCATCTATAATTCTTGGACACATCACCCAGAATTCCAAATCAGAAGAAGAATGGGCCAGTTGTGAAAGAAGCAGAAATGTATAAAGCTTGCTGTGTTCATTTTTCATTCCAGACAGATGGTTGCATTCCTTAGAAAATGCATTGCACCAGCTTAAATTACATGGTGATTTTAACATGCTTGGCATCTCTCCAGGGCCACCAGAGACTTGATGTCAGTTTTTGAGAACAAAGCTGCATTCCCAGGAGGTACCCTAGGACTGAGCTGACCAGCAGTAACTCCATTTATAAAGTTCTTACCGTTTAACATAATCCCATGAATGCCAATAATTTTCCAATTGAAATGAAGTAGCTTTTATTTCATTTAGTTTGAGAAGTCTTCAGGTAAATAATACTTTACTGGGGATATTTTTAATGCACATTATAACTAAAGAAGTGGTAAACTGTGAACTATTTGACATTGCAGCGGTGAGTTTATTGCTATGTTAATGAGACTTTTGACCTAAAGAAATCGTTCTGGAATTGTCTGTAGAATTCTCAGACTTAGTAATTCCAGATCATTCTGTCCTCTGGCCTTTTGCAATCTTCTGAAAATGTTTGCTGGTATCTCTACTTAAGTTCTTAAAATCAGTTTCTTTCTTTCGATCAGGAATGTTGGAGTCAAATGCATTTTATTAGAGTCCTTTTTCCATAATAATTGATGAAGAACTTCATCAGTCTTTCCATACTTTTAGTGTAAACAAAGCAAAACATTTTGAGGTCATTGAAATTATGGTAAAGGTATAATATTGGCTAATACATTTGCTGAAAATTGCCTTACCATATGACTAAAAGACAGGAAAATTCAATATCCTTGACTTTTTTGGTCACAGTAAGTTAAAAGAGTCCTGTATTTAAGGCAGGAATAAAGGTTGCCTATTTTGAAAATCTACTTTTACCAAGAAAATTCTTTAATTGATCTAATATTGGACTATTATTATATTATAAATTATTGAGAAAGTAAAAATTAGTTCATTATTTAAATGTGTATATTCCATTGCAATATTTAAGAGGTTTCTTCATACTCTTGAAGTGACTGTAGTGAAAAAATCATGGACATTAATTTTAAAGAAATTCTGTGATTTGTAGCTTGCCAGTTACTTCTCTGATCCTGAGTCCCAAGATAATGTCATATAAATTTTATCATCTGTAAACTGAGAATAATATTTTAGTGGGTTTTGTATTAAATTGCCTGGTATTGTCTATTCCTCTAATATAATGCAGGATCCATGAGAACACAGTTCTTAGCTGTTCACTGATACATGCTTGTTACCTGTAGCATCATTAGACACATTGTGTGGACTCAATGACTAGTTATTAGAAAAGGGTATCTATATATATATATGTATACACACACACACACACACACACACACACACACACACACACAGACGGAGGACTAAATGAAAAGGGTATCACCTAGCACATAAGTGGTTGATAAGCATTTGTTCCAAATCCTTTTATTCCTCTGTGTTCAGGATAGTTATGATGACTAAACAAGTCAAATATATATTTAAATCAGAGTGTTACTGAGAAAAAATAAGTTAAGACTACTTCCCCTTAAGCATTCCTGCATATTCCTACATATATTAATGAATGTATACTCTAAATCATTTTACTGAAAATTATGCAACTGCTTACTATAGTAAAGAAATGTGTACCAATTTAACTGTAAGTTGAATATATGATAGCCTTCAACTTACCTAAAATAAAGCTATTCTTGATGCCATCCATCTTCTTTACATCTCATAGCATACTTAGTGTATACGAAATAACTCAGCATTAAATTCTAGACTGTCACAAAACTCTCTTTGCTATATTAGGAATGTTTGACAGTCCTAGCTTCCTGATGGACTCTAACCCCTTGAAAGAGAGCCTACAACTTCTGCCATAACATGCTAGCTAAATATATTCTAATAAATTATATCAATTAGGATAACATAGAATTAGTATTTTCTGTTATGTCTTCTTTCATGTCTCATTACATATACATGGAAAAATAAAAATAGCCAAAACCACAAAGGAATATAATGGTGATCTTAGACTATTGGAAGTGAGAGCCTCTCCCCACCAAGTAAAGAGGGTTATCAACATAAATCAGGGTTCATAACTAACTCTTAAAATTGTCCTGTAAATTTAATCTTTTACTACATTTTAAGGCATTTAGTATGACTCCTGGCCTTAGTAATAGAACAAGAATAATAGCAGTTATCGTAACTACTATTTTACAAAGTATGATGTTTCCAAGAAATAAAATAACAAAAACTTATGAGAAACACATTTGAAACCAAAAGATGTCAAAAAGCTTGAAGTGATATGTATGATTCGCCACACAAATAACCGAAGAGAGAATTTATCAATATTGCACAAAATAGAAGTTAAATATGACTTAATAGAATAAGGAAGGCTATTGCTTCTGATTGATTTAAAAAAAAAAACCATTAGAAAGATATAACTCTATCAACTTTTAAGAACTTAGCAAATGCAAAGGAAATAGACTTCTATAATCATAGTGCTTGACTCTAACATAACTCAGAAACTTAACACTTTAAAAAAATAGAAGTAGTATGAGTAATACCATTTTCATGCCTGTTATATAGGCATATAGGTGTAGTTAAATATGAAACCTTTTTGTTCTTGGCTATGGTCAGACTTGTTTCTCTGAAACCCCAAGTAACCCTGATGTCCTGTAAAATTCAAATTCCAGAAAGAATTAGGTTAGGAAGACATCATGAATTTTAACTTCCTCCTGAGGTTCAAAGGCCTCACTTATTTGTTAAGCTGAAGTCCTTCTCTTGGGGAAAAACATGGAGATGAAATATCTCTGAGTGGTAGTGCTGGGCAAGAGACCTCTGGCCCGCTGCTCTGAGAGCATCCCCTCTCCATGTGTTTGTATCTGCAAAACAGTTGTTAGCCCTGTATTTTCAAAAGTCATCTAACTGATTGGATCATTTCAGATGAGTGAAGGACAGAAATTACAGCAAACCCCACATATGAAATCAAATGAGAAATCATTTTTCTTTTTAATGATGAGATTTTTTGAGAATGCTTGGCATTCCCAAGGGTTACAGTGCCCTGCAGTTTACCAAATGTGTTTATCACCCTAGATTACATGCAATGAGATATTAGAATAGAGAAGATAAGGTAAAAACTACAAAGTAAAATTGAACAGTTTGGGAGCTATGATACTAATAAAATATTAAAGATTCCTTTTAAGATGACTGGGGCTATGAGTGTGGTAGACACAGTTAAAAATTTTCAGAGTAGGCATCCTAAAGCTCTTTCCATTTATTGTCAAAGGCCTATGGTGATTAACATCTTTAAAACTATGCTCTACATTTTTCAATTATTTGATGTGTTAAAAATCTAATAATATACCACAGCTGGAGGCCACAACTGTTAGTTTAATTGATTTAATATTGTGCTTTATCTTAAAAAAAATTTAAATGAAAATCAGTGACTATTTTGACAGGATTAAAACATTCCTGATTCAGATAGTTAGGATATACACTGAAGATATTAAACTAGTTAAACCTCCCACTCTGCCAAACCTTTAAAATTAGTGTAACAAGCACAAAAATTAGGGAAATGAATGACATTCAGAAACTATTCACAGTATGATACTTTATAAGGTTCAGATACTAACCAAGAAACTGTTACTTTTTGATGGGCTTAATTGTGATCCCAAAATATTAGCCATTATATTAGGATACAAGTCAACTTTTACACCCATCGAGGCTTCTTAGAGGTGTTAGCTTCTCAGGAAGTTGATGTAGATAATTTGAGATGAGAAGAATGTCTTTTCTTCACGATGACTCAGGTTTTATCACTTAGCCTCATTTAGGTAACTAAATGAGGTACATTTTGTTCCTGCTGTAGAAGATCATAACCTAGGTTAATTGTGAGTATTCACATTTGATTATAGAGAAAATAATAGAAAAGCAAGAAAAATGTAATTAATCTGTATCATTTATATTCAGATATTTATTTGAATGCCATATTTCATGTTTGTTTATAGTCAAGTCTCATTATTTACTCCATGTGAATTTCTTTATACTTCAAATGTATTTATTTTAATTATATCCAAAAAATAGACAACTTGGCCTGCTGTGCCTACACCATTCTTTCATAAATCTCATAAAAGAAACAAATACTCACATGATTTTGTACTCTTTCAGCAGCAGCTTTTTGTTCTACATCCAAAGTTGGTGAATGACCCAAGGAAGAAGCAGCTGCAGATTTTAAGCTGTCATCTTCACAGTTCTCTTAGAAAAACTAGTCACCTCCTCATTGCTTCAGTAGCCCTATGGTTTCTTTATATTTTTATCTAGATCTCTAGACTAGAGATCTAGATAGATAGATTAGAAAGATTAAATTAGAAATGTTTCATGAATTAAAGTATAAGCTATAGGGTCCACTATCAGTACTATAAAGGGAGACAGTCATAGATTTCCTAGCCAGTGCAAGCGAACAAATAGAAAGAATTATGAATTAGAAAGGAAAGGAGAAAACCCTACTCTCATTGTTTCTATGTTGTGATTGACTATCAGAATCAGTTGCAAAAGTACTGGAAGAAATAAGATTATCATGTAGAATAGTAACATAAAAATAACAATTTTCATATACATGAGTAATTAGAAAGTGCATTAAAAAGGAATTTCATTAGCAATCATGCAAAGATCCAAATATATCTAGATAAAATGTCTAGTAAGAAATTTTTGTTACTCTATGGGAACATGACCGTCACCACGGATTTTCAATAAATGTAATGCACTCTCAACCAAATCCCAAAATATTTTTTTATACTTTTGTGGAGCTTATCAAGGTATCCTAAAAGTTCAAAGTAGTTTTTATAAAGCACATCTTATTGTTTCTATAGGTTTTTTTTTTACCTCTTATATTTTCATTTGCCACTTCTGTTTCTTTAATCATACTGAAACTGCTTTTCAATATTTTGTATCTGTCAAGATACATTTCTAAAGTCCTTATGCATCTGATTCTGCTATCTGAATTTATATTTCATAATATGTTTAGTTGCCTATTTTTCTAGTATGCATGATGTTTAATCTTCACATTCATTTAGACATTTTTCTTGGGCGTTATTATTTGAGACTATGTTTTTCCCCAGTTTTTTGTTTTTAATCTTCCATGTGGTTCAACTTAAATTTTGGATGATGTATTTAGTGTAAGGCCTTACCATTATCCACCTAAGGCCTTACCATTATCCTAAGGCCTTTTCATTATCCTAAGGCCTTATCACTATCATACAACTCTAAAGGGAAATTTTGATTCCTTATATGCCAGCCAAGGTGAACACAAATCTAACTCCATGCCCTGATGATGTTTTTTTTTTTCAATTTAAAATATTTGTTGAGTATAAATGATATTTCCCTGTGATGTATATTTATTTCCTTGTTTTTTTAAAAAGAGGTGTAAGGAGGAATGAAGGCATGCAGGAATGAAGGCAGCGAGAGAGAGGTGGAGAAGCATTTTACTTATTTTATTTAGCTGTTCATCTTACTTGTTCCCACCAGCCCCAGGACATGAAGCTGGGTCCTTCAGATGTATGTGGACTGTGTCCAACCACTACTCCATTAGAACATACCTATTTGTTTTGTTTTTTTTTTAACTCATGGAATCTGTTGTTTTTCATGAACCTTAACTTTGTATTGGAGTCTCAGATTCCACATCTCTTCAAGCATTTATTGTAATAATGGTCATAAGACAAAACTCTAAGACCCTGTCATTAGGAACAGCTCTCTCTGTGACAGCTAAAATTTACTTAAAATGACTCAAATTTTGTCTAAAGTCTTGACCCTAGGAGCTGGCCATTATTCAAGCTCACTTCTGTTTAATATCTGTCTATATTTGTCTATATATTAACTCTCTGCACTTCAGATGTTTTATTGCAGCAGATTTCAAGATATTTAATATGAATTATTACAAAACATAGAACTCTTTTACATTATATAATCAGACTTTGTATTATATAAATAGCAAAGTTAAAATATCTCCTATACCTTGCATGAAATCAAGTAATTAGAGGTATACCTGGATTTTGTATATATTTTGGATTTATAAAATATTCTTCCTAACTAAAACCTTAATAAAATCATCTTGCATTCTATTTTTTTCAAGACTTACTGTTACTTGCCCTAATATGCTGTTAATTTATTCTTTCTTTTCTTCATCTCCGCCATAGCCCCATTGCCTAGAGTGGGGCTCAGCATAGAAGATGTTTACAAGTGTTTTTTGTTCACTGAATTGATAATCTTTCTATTTCCAAGCACAAATACAGCTTTTAGGATTAATACTGATGTAATAATTGATGCTTCTATACAAAATAATGAGCATGGGCTACTTCCTTAGATAACTATATCTGAGATCAGGTGTACCAATCCATTAAGAAAACAAAAAATAGCTATATATTTATTTTCTATTATACAAGAAACATGTTATCCACATAATGTAATTTATAATATAATATGCATTTCTATTCAGTTATGATACTTAAGATGTAGATTGACACTGGCGTCCTCAGTATTTCTATTTAGATGTTTCTGTGCCACCTAGAATACTCAAGACATCTTGAGGGAATAATAACATTCCACAATATGGAATGATAAGACTATGAAAATTGAGTAAAAGTCTCAATGTTTCAACACACATTCTTTTTATGAGTGATTTCATTTAAAAATCTGAAGTAATTGCAAAATACATTGATAAGAATTATTTGTTCTTAGCCATTACATAAATATCTGAGAATAAATAAGAACATACCAGAGCAGAAAAAGTCTCTCATGATTTAATTTTCTCTTATGTTTTTTATCATAATGGAGAAGCTCTTAACTATAATTAAAAATAAACATGAGTTTCAAGGGACTTCAGATAAATTTTACTGTTTTCTTTTTGTCCCTATACTACTTTGTTCTTCACTGCTCCCAGAGAGAGCTAACTTTTTGAAGCTCATCCCCATCATTCCACTCTCTTCATATACATGCATTGGTCATTCAGATTATACCTGATGCTCATAAAAGACTCACCACCGTGATATTTCTTTTATTTTTTGTCTTATCTTCTACCCTTTTACTAAACATATTATATACTCTTGCCACATTAGACTACATGCATATTTCTGAATAGTCTTGTTTAGAAAATCATACACTTTTATTTTCTTCTATATCTCAGATTTTTAGGTTTTCCAAGTTAAATTCAAATTGTATCATTGTCATAAATCCTTTTCAATTCTTTCCACTGAGATTTTGTCTTCTTATTTTATATTCCCACTTGTGCAGTTGCCTTATCTTATATTTCTTTTTAGAGAAACATTTTTCTTATTTGCCCTTTTCTCATGCTGGCACACTTTATTGAATTGAATTGGTTCCTCTTCCTCCAAACCCAATTGAATGAAGATCCATCTCCTACAAAATTTCCCTATTTATCTTTCTTTATCTGAGCCCCAGAACTGACTGTCTATTGCGCTTTAGTAGGAAAGTATTATTTTAAAGTATTGTAATCATATTTTATTTTAAATTGTATTGTGCACTCTATGAGGACAGGGACTATGCATTATGCTTAACTCCTTCCTTCAAGCTTGTTAACATATGATATTTAATAAATACATGCAGACATAATACAGCAAAATCAATAGGTAATCTAAGGCTGTTTTGTTTCATAACTCATTTGAACCAAATAAACCCTTCCATGTTAGGTATAAGATTGTACTTCTCAAAGAAGAGACAACAGTATCTTCTATTCTACTTGACTGTTGTTTCCATCAAGAGATGGTGTCTCTTATCTCCTTCTCTTGAATCTGAGTAGGTTAATGCTTTTCTTATAACTACTATAATGTGAAAGTTATACTAAATAAGTTCTGAGTCTTGTTCATAAAAAAATCATGCATGTTCTTTATTTTCTTGTCAGAATATTCACACTTGGAACCCTGAGCCACCATGTAAGAAATACGACTGCCATGAGTCCACTAGGCTGTAAGGAAGCCAAGTTATATGGGAAAACCACATATAGATTCTCGAATATAAAATCATAGATTTTGAATTTTCTTATCCTAAATTTCAGTTATGCGAGTACATGAGCATTTCGATGACTTTGTACTCCTTATTTTGAATCAACCCAGCTTGTAACATTTCCCATTTCAAGCTCCTAATATTGTGAAATCGATACAATAATTTCTGCTTTGCTTTTTCTAAATTAATGAACCAAAGAATCTCTGATCATAGACAAAATATTGATGTTAAGTTTTGCAATAGTTTGTTATGCATCAATATTGACCTAGGACCATGGTTGTGGTTTATTAAATTTCTGAAAAAAAAAAAATTTATGCCAACAAATATGTTAAGAAACATAATCTAAATCACCTTTAATTATGTACATGTGTTTTCCTGGATTTCAAAGACAAATAAGTTCCTGCTAAAAGGACATTCCTTATCTTTAGCACTTTAAGCTGGGTGATCCTCATAGCAACTGTGATAACAGGGAAGGAGAAAGTGTAGGGGCAGGGATTAATGCTAGATCTGGATAGCACTCATTTGTATCACTTACCCCAGTGAGAAGTTGAGCTTTGAGGAAGTCCATGAAATGATGTGTAGCCAGGTGCCATGTATACTATAATCACATGAATCTGTACTATTCTACCTCTAATTTTAAAAGGCGGTGATTTTCTTTTTTTTTGGTGACCACTAGCTTTCGTTTTGGACTTTTATGCCAGTTATTGAACACATCCTAGACTAACTGGCCACTACATGGAAGAACTTGAGCTGATCATGTTATGGGACTAATTCCTGTCACAGCAACAACAAAAAACTATAAAAAAGCATAACATGTTTTCCTGATATAGTAGAATCCATATATGCTTTAATATTTATCATTATTTATGTAGTCGTCTAATCACTTATAAAGTTTCTAATCCTATGCTTTGTTTTCCTCATTGACTACTGTGTTTTCTGTGACCCCTAAGTTATTGTCTTGCTTCTATTATCTTGCTGACTGAATGTCGTTTTCTTTAGAAATTCTGACCGGGCTGATGTAATCTATCTGAAAAAACTGTGACTTAACCTGTCTTATGGTCGATGAAGACACTCAGCTTTTGTCAAAGCTCTGGATAATATCAGTTTCTCTATGAATGCTATCTTAACTAGATAGGTAAATTATACAAGATTTATATTTTGTGTTTATTTATTTTTTTACAAATGATTTATATAAGGCAATAGACCAGCAAGATGACATGCTGAAACCAAGTTTTTCCATGATTATTTATTTATGAGCAAAGAATATTATCCTAACTTACTTAAAATATTTCTAAGCTCTATATATTTATTACTAAGAGACCATAAATGGGTTTCCTTTGTAGGGATTTTGAATTACATTTGCCTTTAGGCTTCAAAGTATTTGACATAATTTCCTAGAATTTCATGTAAATGTTTTTTTTAAATTTTTATTTAGTTCACTTTGGTTGCTCCTTTTGGCCCTGGGTCTTGGTCCTTAGGATGTATATATACAACGTCCAGTGACCTTATCCACTAGGCCACCAGGGCATGCCTAGTTCTTGATTTTTAAGTGGGACTGTATCAGTGACAAATTCACGAGCATCTGCTAAGACTTTGACAAACCATTTTTTCTAGGAGAGTTGGATACTGTGTCTGTACTTCAAGTCCCTGCTTTAACTCTTACAGGCCACTCACTCTGATCCAAATTTAAGAAATTAAATTTAGGAATTGATCTCCGTATGCTTCAGAACAAATATTCTAGATATCTACCAGTTCAGATAATATTGGCACTTAACTTGTTACCTGAGAGAGTAGAATATGGGCTGAATTATAATGTCCTAAAATTTATTTGTTGAGGTTTAACCCCTAGAACCTCTGAATGTAACCTTATCTAAGAAGTAAATAATAACAAAAAATAAACACAAGGAAATGCTATGTGAAGATGAAGGCAGACACTGGATAGTGCTTCTGCAAGCCAAGAAATGTGAAACATATTCAGAAAACCACCAAAGCTGGGGGAAAAACAGAACAGATTCTCCTTCATGACCCTCAATGGGAACCAACACTATTAACACCTTGATTTCAGGTTTTTGGAACAGACAAAAAATTTCTGTTGTTTAGTTTGTAGTACTTTGTTACCAAAACCCTAGAAATCTAGTACATGAGATTTATGGTCAGCACTTTAGAAAGGTTCTTTCTATAACAGGAACCCAAATGTGCCACACTCGTCTTTGTGTCCTGGAATGCTTAGGCCACAAAAGTTGCAACTTATTTGGAGTCCTTTTCCTAAAAAAATTATGCATTGCAACTCACATTGACTTACTTCTCTATTCTGAATGAAATGAAATCTCAAAATCTTGATGATTTCCCTATTTTAAATGTATTATCACAGATTCATATTAGATTTGCAGCTAACATTATTCCATGTTTATTTATGTATCTTCAATATCCAAATAAAATTAAATATAAAGACTAACGTGGTTAAATTAAGATCGATTCAATCAGAAAAAAAATCAGCTGAACTTTTGTTAGATGTATATGTGCGTATGTGTATGTACAGATACATGTATATAATATGTAAAATTTATTCTTAAAATTAGTTATAAAGACAAAGTAGATGAGAACAGGCAGCATTTTAAAGTTTACTTCAGAAGAACAATCATTTGATTCATGCATCACCCTGCCTTTTAAATGCCAGTCTCTACTTAATCTTAGATTTAATATTTGAAGTAGCTGGAACAAACAGATGTAATGACCATGTCAGGGAGGAAAGGACTAAACTTTGCTGTGATTTTTTTGAGTGCACGTTAATTTTACATATTTCCAATAAACTGTGTTATAGTATTACATATAGGATGCCAAGTTTTATATATTATTTATTTAAATTTGCAGAAAATCTATCCAAGATCTCAAGGAGAATATGCTATTCCCCTTTTTACTAAAGGGTCATTTCACTGGCATATGTTTCTGTGGAATAGAAATGCTAATTAAATTGCGTTACGTTTACCTCACCTGAAAGCAAATAAGTAACCAAATCTATAGGTACTTCTTATCCGTTTCATCTGTTCTGGGAAAGATTTCATCACTAAGTATTGGCCTTATTCCCCTGTTGAACTGCCCATATCTACTCTGCGTCAAAGATAGACATGTGTAAGTGATCATTACATTATCCTCATTATATATGGTACTAGTGTCAAAGTTCTTAACACAGTGATCTTATGGAGCTTCTATAAAACTGATTAACTTGAGACACATTTACATTCTCATGTATACATACCATTGATTGATATTTCATAAAGCTAACTATGTACTTAATTGAGAGCAACTGAAGACAATGTCTAGAATATTATAACGTGTTGGTTTATAAAATTATTATTTTTTAAGAAACATTTATATTTATTGTATTTGGCTTTTCATCTTGTTTGTTACCTTCAGCCTTCAGTCTTGAACCTAGGTGCTTGGGATGCATGTGGGGCACATCAGTCACCTGGTCTGCTGGGGTGAGGGCTAGATCTGACACCTATCAGCATGCAAGTCTGTAAAGATATGTCTTTACAAAATGATATTAAAATTATAAATAAAAGTATATATGTATCCATTTTCAGATTTTATTTAGTTTATGAATACAGTTTTTTTCTCAGTGGAGAAACCCAGGTCATGATTGTACCCTAATCTCTTTTGAAACTTCTCTTCCTGTCATTTTGGTGTAAGGTGAAACAGAACTTTCCCTCCCCCTGCCACCCCTACCAACCCCCAGTCCAGTCTTTGTAGCATTCTGATTCATGACCAGTTACTTTATACTGATCACTCTTCTGCTTAGTCATTATACTCTAGTTAAGGTTCTAGTTGCAGTTTATTCTGTCTTGTGGGTCATTTCTCAGATAGGAGTTTTATATACAGAATATCATTTGCTTATTATTACTTACCTACTTGGAGTAACAACATATCTGAAAATTTATCATCTCAACATGCATGTATTTCTCACACATTTTCTGTGGGCTGAGAATCAGGGAGTCGTTTAGTTGGGTGTTGCCTCAAGATCTCTTATGCGAATGCTATCAGGCTGTGGTCTCTATAGGGGTGCTCACAACATGGCAACTGCTTCTCAGTCCTCTAGATGATTCTGGTGGATACTAAGTCTTTAGAACCACTGACTTAAGTAATTATTTTGAAGGTATTCCCTATTAAAAATTCTGACATAATTTTATAATGGGGAAAATCACTCTTCCCTTGGTATTACATTACTTCCGGAAATGTTCGTATCCCTTACTTGCATAAGGACAGAAATAAAGGAAATTTCCCCCTCCTTCAGTCTTGTTTTACCTATTGGATATAGTACAAATCCGTGATAATGAGAGACTCTAGGAGATACATACTTAATCTCACAAGTGTTTTGTAACATTTCATCATTTATTCCAAAATACATTTTCTAAGCAACAGTAAAATGAGTATCGTTTCTTTGGTTTTATTTTGTTTTGCTTTTTGAACATCAAAACCTATCCCAAGATGACTACAAAAAATACCCCTCTTTCACCCCTTTCCCACATACTGATCTTCTTTCCTCTTTAATTCTTGTCTTCCTTCCTTCCATTGCTTTATCATACACAATTCCCTTCTACAGAGCAGTTGGGGGTTAGAAGACTTCAAAACATTCTACTTAATATCTTCATTAATCTTTTCTCTGTAAGAGTTCAAACCCAACTCCAGGCAAGTTATGCTATAATTAAAGTGCTTCAATAAAAGCGTGGACACTGACTTACCCAACCACTAGGAAAGGATAAGGGTAGGGTGCTTTAGGATGATTTTTTTATTCTATATATAAGAGGAGGTAAATTATCAAATATAAATGTTGATTTATAGTGATGCATATCTGAAACATATAATGTTATAATTCAATGTTGCTTCAATAAAAATGTTTCAAAAAAGAATTTTCTGTTTTGAATTGCCATATCTCTATAATTTAAACTTTGAGGTTTTGCTACTTTAGCAACAATAGCTTTTGAATTTAAAGCATTCTCAATGCAATATTTCTCTTAATGATAAATGTGTATGTTTCAAGTTGGAAGGTTAAAAGGTGAGAAAAGGCTAAACTGAAACCATCCTCACAATACAGTTTTTCACTTAATGATAAATAGTACTGTTTCAACCTGGAAATATGAAAGATTTTACCTTTGCTGTGAAATAGCCAAGTGCTTACTATTACTGATTATCAGTGAGGCTAAGAAAGTGGGGGAAAATCACTGAGCAAAGACTATTACTCTGAGAAAATGGTATTAATTTTTTTCTCCCATGAAAATTGTTTTGTGATGTCTGGGAAATAACTTATGTATAATTTTCCACAGGAGAAAAATCAAGCAAAAATATACAAAATAAAATTTGTAATATAGTTATTTTTTCTCCAGAGAAAATTTTAGCAAACCTAGGACACGGATCAGTCAAAGTCAAACTTCCAATCTCCAAAACCTTATGCTTTTGATCACTTGTAACTTGAAACATTCTTCCCAGAACTTTCTCCTATTGTAGTCAAATAGACCATGACGATAAAGGAATAAATTAAAAATTGTTAATCGATTCTTGTGTCCACAGTCTTAAATAGATAAAAGTGACTTTCTTTAGGTAAAGAAAAGAACCAGCGAGAAAGAAGATGTAGACTATCATTCTAATGTATTCAGGAAAACTGCTATCTACCTTAAAGGATAGATTCTCACTGAAAATTCACTCATATGAGGATTATTTTTCCCATTCTTAAAAAGAGCCATTCCCAATTAGCCTATCTTCATTTGGATATTATTGAAATTATTAGAAAGAACACATAGCATCAATAATGTTCCAAAAATATTACTACTGTTTTATATGACAATCTGAGTTATTCAAAGATTCTAAACAAACTAAACATTAAAGGAATAAGACTGCCTGGCATACTGTATTCCTTTTGCAAGAATAACTACAGTTGCTCTCTTTTTCTACTTGGATTATTTGTAAATTTATTCCCATTTAGCTCTTCGTTTTTACCATAGTTTTAAAAAAAATTTCTTATCACCCAAATCTCTCTCTCTTTGTTCATTGGCCCACTCAGCAGTTGCAGGACATCTTGATCTGCTGTTACAATTCGTACTTAAATTTAGACTTTTAAATTCATTTTCCTTGCTGATTGCATATTCGCAAACTAAAAATAAAAGTACAAGGAAATGTACATTGCTTGTGACCTATGTTCATTGATTTCCAATCATGATGTAATCCCTATAATACTATCAAAGAGGCGAGTCCTACTTATTCTGACAGAAATCCTGCCTGGCTTCCAAATTGGATTGCTGCTTCAATATTCCTGCTGCTGTGTTCCACTCTGTGGGACGAATGACTATCTAAATCAGACCTGGGCTTGCAGTCTCTTTTGAATGTGGTGCTGTAATGTTTCCAAGGAACCTGGTGAGTTCTTCCACATCTAACTTTAACCTTCCCAGTTCAAACAGGCTCTGTTTACTATATTTATAGCATCTCTTTAATTCTCTGGAATATATCATTCTTAATTTCTTTTATATTGACATGTGGGTAGATTCTAGGTTTAATTTAATTGTATTAAGTCAGTCAATTGTACTTCAGTAAGGCTCTGTTAATCTCTTCTTTTCTCTTTACTCAGAGAGCAAACCTACTCAGGGAAGGTGGTGGCAGAACAATGCAGGATACTTCATTTCTTTGGTGGTTTTAAAATATTTCTTGCTAGCTAAAGAACTATAAGAGAAAAGAATACCTAGTGTAGCTGTGGTCTTTGGATTCTTCCTAATATTCATTTATTCCTGTGCTGCTTATATAAGACCTCTCATCTAAGTTGGAAAAAAATAACATTCAATTGGAATACTTTATGTTATTTCAGCCTTTTCTAATGATCAAGCTTCTTCTAAAAGAAATATCTATATATCTATATATATATTCATATATATGTGCTATTAATTCAGATATATTTATTTTTTGCTTTCATGCTGTGAGTCATGCTATGATGTTAGGACATTATGGAATTCCTCTGTAGGACGGTAGGCTTCATTCCCCAGCAGCTAGACTAGAGATAATTCTCTGTTCCCAGCTGTCCTTTGGAATTGTTTGACTGAGGAAAGTTGACTCCCTTAATGAAAGCAGATCCGTCCTAAGGATAAGTCATCAATGACTTATATTCTCCTTTCTCAGGAGCATCCCTAATAAACTTCCTGCATTATAATTGTTATCTCAGAGTCTGTTCCCCAAGCAATTCATGCTGTTAACATACTTCATTTTTTCACAGTTTGAAATACTTAAATATTATTGTTATTAAATCTTGCAGAGCATGCCCTGGTGATTCTGGTACTCAGATAGTGACTGAGGTGTAAATCATGTAAAATCCAAAGACCCAACTTCCATACCCAGACTGGGAGAGGGGGAAACCAAAATAAAAAAATAAATAAATAAAAGTGTTTCTTCCTCCTCTTCCTTCTTTCTCTCCTTGCTTCTTTCCTTCCTTCAAATGTTTCTTCCTCCTTTTTTTAAAAAAAATCTTTTTGCAGACTGGGCTTTTATTTCTGTATTCAAGTAGAACTTAGGATAAAAAAAGCATTAATTCAATTTATGCAAATATCAGCTGGGATACATATGTATTAAAGAGAGAAAAAACAGAAAAAGATGTGGTTCTCCTCCAAATATAATATATAATGCAGTATCAGTGATGTCATCGTAATCTGCCTTGAACAATAGTGAATTACCAGACTGTAAAGCACTCAGCATCAGATGGGGTAGTTGTTTAAAAAGAAAATGAATGTCCCATACAGGATTGAGTCTCCTTTTGTGTCACATGTCCCTGTTCAATTCAGCTACTCTGGGAATAAAAATAACTTTGGGCATGAATTTTGTGCATGGCTTTTGTTCCAATGAGATTTAACAGTTTGATCAAATATAAAATAGTAGCATTCATTGACTACTTACTAAGTGACCATTGAACTATACTAATTACTAGGTTATAAGAGCAATTGTTTAAGCTATTCTGAGTTATTATACTCATCTTCATATTATGTATTGGGCAGCTAAGCCACAGAGACATTAAACAATTGCCTGAGAGTCACCAGGCAAAAAGGTGACAATTAGAACTCAGAGCCAAGTTTATTTAATTCCAGTATCTTAACTTTCAATCTATCATGTTCTGCTTCTCAACAGGGTATTGCATCACCTGTACAAAGATGTTGAAGAAAAGTCCTTTATTGGCAAAAAAAAGATAAATTCTCCTGCTCCCCATCATGAATTTTCTTATTTATGTTTCAGTAATTTAAAATGTGGGAAAGAAAAGCATCAGATTTCTCTTTGGGAATTGAGTGGTCTCCTCATGTATGTTTCTCACCAGGTCATATCAGTTCTCACTTGTGTGCATTATCTCATTACTTTTCCATACCGACCAAACCTCCTATTTACTCTGTTTTAAGTACCACTTGTTCCACGAGTTATTCTGGATTGTTTTACTCTACAGTGATTGAGCGTCAGTTTCTTCAAACTCACTATCAGCTGCCCACTTTCAAATTGAGATTCTTTTTGAGTATGGTACATTCTAGAGTTTTTACAAGCATTATCTCCTTTAATGATTGCAAAAATCATTTGAAGGATAGATATTATTATTAATATTATTACTTCCACTAAAAACCAGGGAATTGATTCACTGACAAATCTATTACATAAAAGTAACTGTTGCAACCTGGTTTTGAATATAGGATCTGACTCTAGCACTCTTGTTTTACTGTGAATGCCTATTATTTGTCACTTTAACAACTACCTTCTTTAATTATATTTGTGTATTTTCTTACTTAATTGTTAAAAACTGTGAGCTAAACTAAGATTTATATATGAAGATTTTGTTTCTCAAATATTAAGTTCCCTTGGTGAAGTCAGGACTAAGGCTAATTCTGATCACAACTCTTACAAGCTTCACTGGTAGCAAAACAGCCAAGTTACCAAAGTAAGTCTCCTAGAACTCACTCTGAAACACTTTTGATATTTGTCCTGTTGTTGGAAATATGACTCTGAAAATGCTTGTAAGTCAAAGACAAGTATATCCTTTTAGTTTTACTCAAAATATTTTCCTTTGTCACTTCTTAATTCTTATTTTTTTAATCTAACACTGGAAAGAAGGGAAATGAGTAGAAATCCAGCATCTCTCATGTCTGCCTTTCCCCAAGCTCTATGGAATCCTCACATTTCTTCAAAAAAGTGAGTGTATTCCTTTTAGAATATAGTGAAAGTCTGCTGTCTAAGCTGATGATGAATTCAAAGGCATTCTTAAGTGAATCATGACATTTAATTAATTAAAGTAAGGCCATCAAGAGGGGTTATAATTTAATTTAAAATATTTACCTTCTGTGAATTTCAAACTTCAATGAGTTAGATGGGAAATATATTTGGAAAAAATGTCGAATGACTTCATTTATTTTTATTTATTTATATTATTTTGTAAAGAGAAGGTACAGACAGGAATGAAGGCAAGTAGGCAGAGAGAGGAGGAAGAAGTATTCCATTTGTTCATCCTGATTGTTTACCCTGACTGAGTCTTGAACCAGAGAGTTTGGGATATTTGTGGACTGCATCTGCTTTAAACTGCTATGCCATCGTGCCAACTTCATTTACTTATATCTATGCTTAACCTTAGGTGACCAAAGGGGCATAAGGGCTAAAAAAAAATTACGTGACTTTATGTTCTGTTTTACTGCAATTTAATGATAGATATTATACTAGTCTTGAAAGATTTGTCCTGCATGTCACAAAATTGATATTCTAATTTTTTATCATTGGTATATTTGCAGCACAAATTTAAATAGAATATTCTAGAACACACTCTATTTCCCTAAAGTACCATTTATACTAACAGTTCAGCATGCAAACTATATTTAATTATTTGCTAATGCCTTTAGTAGAAAGTCATGATGTTTAGTTTTTATTAAGTTTATTTGACTTTTTGCCACCTTGTTAGGTTTTCTTTAGAAATAAATCAGTATAGCCAGGAGTTATGAGAGAAACAATCTTTTGTTTTTGAAAAGATATATAACCATGAAACCTAATCAGAATTTATGTGATTTGGGAGCACACTTCACTGGAACTTGTTGAGGGTACCTCCTCACACGTATCTTCCCTGTCTTCCTACTATTGATTAGTTTTATTTTTTGTTGTTTGTTTTTTCTATCAAATTAAGAATGTCCTTTAACAGATGGAGTCTCATAAATTCCCTTTTTTGGGGGGTTGGGAGAAGAGGTAAGAGGCTGTTCGATAAAATTGTTGTAAGAATTATGAGAACCTATTGTGTATACACAATCCTATGTATTAGTGTCCTTGCAAAGATAATCCTATATGACAAAACAATTTCTTTTAAGTTAAAATAATTGAGTTATTTTTTATTGTTTTTATCTAATATGCTATAGATATATTCTTATATCCTCAAAACTTTGCTTTAAAAGGGCTGACAGATTCTGTATCTTTTCAAGTGACGTCAAATTTGATGCTATGGGGAAAAACTCATTTTAAGTATAAATGAGGTAAAAGTTAATTTCTTTATTTTAATTGGGAAGATAAGTCCTGTTTAAGCCTCTAAGCATCTAAGGTAGTGCTGCTCAAACTTGAAGGTGCATATGAGTCACCAGGAGAGCTTATCAGTGACGTGGCTGGGCACCATGCACAAGTATCTGATGGTTGGGTTGGAGACTTGCAATGCTCCTTCCTTACAGGTTCACTCTTGATACTGATGTAATTCTATCTGGGACTCCACATTGTAAACCACTGCCTAGGTGCATCTTGTTTGCAGACAGATTTCTCCTGTCTTATCTCATGCAGCCTAACTTCTAAAAAGTTGCTTTCCAACATACATCACTTAGAAAAGTTTATATGAATTTTTTTGCCTTAGGCTATCTAAAAAAAATAAAATTGAAACACTGTGATATGAGATCCACCCTCAAACATGACAAGAAACTTCTGACACTGAAGAGGAGCTAGTCCCTTTCAGTGAAATAAGTTCTCTCATTTATTTTAGTTTACTTATCTTTAATTCCTAGTGTTATAAAACCACCAACTTTGTCTATGCAGATTTTTTCATTGTCAATTATTCCTAAGTACTTAAGGATTTTTTATGATTTCTAACTTTAAATCTATTTTTAACATATTAATAATTTAAGATTTCTAAGTAAATTTATCTACAAATACCATGATTTCACACACATGTATATAGAGAAATCTAAATACCAAGAAGAAAATGTGGGAAAACCTCTACAACCTCAATCTCAAAGATGTCTTTGGGGAAGGAACAGTTAAGACAAAAATAAAACTAAAGCAAAGCTAAACAATTAGGACTACATCAAACTTGAAAGCTTCAGTACAGAAAAATAATCCACTACTAAAACACAAATGCAACACACAGAATTGGAGAAGGTAGACACACAACATATATCAGATAAGAGCTTAATCTCCAAATTTTATGAAGAATTCATATACCTCAACAATAAAAAGATAAATGACCCACTCAAAAAATGGGCAAAAGAGCTGAATACACATCTATCTAAAGAAGACACACGGTTGGCCTACAGACAGTTCGAAATATGTTCTGTGTCATTCATCATCAAAAAAATGCAAATAAAAACTACCATGAAATACTGCCTCAAACCAGTGAAAATGGCCTATTTGAAAACAAAAACAACTGGAAATAGCAGGCATTGGAGGGGTGTGTAGAAAAGGAGCCCTCTTACACTGTTGATGAGAATGTTAATTGGTATAACATCTTTGGAAAACAGTATGGCAATTCATCAAATAAAGATGGAGCTGCCATTGATCCAACAATACCATTCTTGGGCATATAGATAAAAAATATGTAGTCCCTATGTTCATAGCAGCACAGTTCACAATAGCCAAGACATGGAATCAAACTGAATGGCCATCAAATGATGACAGTTAAAGACTCTGATATTTATTATCAATGGAATTGTATGCAGCTATTAAAAAAAAAAAGACGAAATGTGCCCTTTGCAACAATCTGTATGGAACTGGAGGGTATCATGTTAAACAAAATAAGTCAGAAAGAAAAAGATAAAAACAAGATGGTTTCACTCAGATGTGGAAAACAACTGAATGAAATAAAGAACATATGAATCCCCACCAAAGTAATAGGGCACAGGATTGTGGTTACTGGGGCAGTGGGGAGCAGGGGAGGATGGAAAAGGGGAAAAGGTGGTGGTAAAGAACACTGAATCTTTGGTGGTGGGTGTGGTGTGAAATATAGACTGAGATGCAATTTCAATATCCTAAAATGATATTATGATTCCATTATGAAGAAAAGACATAATAAATAATACTACTTAAATAATGGATAAAAGTAAACTTTTAGTGTGTAAAAATAAAATTAAATCTGTTCATCTATTTGAAATTATTTTTAATTATTTGGGTCTTTTAATGATTTGCATTATATTGAATAAATGTTATGTGTTATAATAAATATATATATATATATTACATCTGTAGTATGATACAATTAATTTGGAAATTTTGAGATTGCTCATGTGGAATTTGTATTGAAATATAATTGACATACACTATTATTTTAGTTTAAGTGTACAACATGATTTGACATTTACATACATTATGAAATGATCATCATAAATGTCTATCATTTAAGGAAATTCTTAGCAACTTTTGCATCTTTCACAACATGTTTTTGATTATAGTCTCCATAATGTTCATTAGCTCCCCTTGGTATTTTTCCCTTTGTAACTGGAAGTTTGTACGTCTTGATACTCTTCACTCACTTCACCTACCCTCAGCCTTCTTCTCTTTTTGTAACCACCAATCCATTTTTATGATTTTGGCCTATTTCAGCACCTCGTATCAGGCTGATTAAGGGAAAAATCCTCAGAAATTGTTGATTTCTGTGGTTCTTTGAGTCCACAGTTGACCTCTTAGATTGGCACTATGGAGGTGTTCCTGGGAACTGGCTGCAAGAATCAATGTTCTAGATAGTGTGTATTCTCCTTTCTTGTAGGTACCAGTGAAATGAAGCAAAGCCAAAGAAGAGTGAAAAGTACGATTCCTTGACCTTTGTTCCCTGAGAGCAACTCCAGCATCAGAGGTGCCATGGCAGGTCAGCAAGAGAGTGGACTGATAATTTGGGTGGCATTGAGTGGTACCTCGTTGAACAGTGTCAGGTTAAGTAGTGTCAGGGTAGGTGGGTGTGGGTGGTTGTGGCTAAGCCTGCTAAGCTAATAAGGGCAAATGTAAGCACAAAAATGGTACCCACCATTTCCTGGAGAAAGTTCCAGCACATTTATTGTTTCCTTGACCTAAGATCTGAAGTTAGTTATAGTGAGTCTTCTTCATGTGTAACTTAGCTGCATTTTAATTTGTTACTTTTTTTGTTATATCTCAGGGTTAGAAAGTCTGTGTATTTTTCTTTTAAAAGCTGAATCTCTACTTCCCACCACATTTAGGTCTCATAATCACAAGCCCTGTTTATTTTCAAATGTAGAATTTTGAAGAGCTTGTCTCTGGTACCTGTACCAAAGGCATACTCAAATCTCTTGCATCTCAAGGAGTTGCCCCATATTTGTGAGATCACTCCTATCTCTGGGTTACCATGGCTCTGTTCTCCTGCCCTTCTCACTGTGATCCTTTTCTCCTTTAATATGGAGGTAGGTGCTGTACAGAGAGTTTCATTAGTTTCAGCGGAGATTTTTCCATACATAGTTGAGATTAGTAATATCTGTGAAAAGAGGTGAGTTCCTCTGCCATCATCATAAATCACCTTTTTCACATGGAATTTATGAAGTTTTTAAAAAATATTTATTTTCTTTTTTTGAGATTTTTGAGATCTTTTTTGACATCTGTATATAATACATCAAGTTCAATACCAGTAAAATTTTGCCTTCACTATACAATTGATATATAAGCATCAAAGGAATGGTTATTATCTGTTATGCTTAGTATTAAACATATATATACACATGTATACATATACACATACATATATATAAATTGCCTATACACATATGCATACACATAAAGACATATGCATATATATGTGTACATATGTATAGACATATATATGTATGAGATGACACTTTCATTTTATAAAGCTTCTACAGAAAATAATTTTTCTATGTTAGTGTTAGTATCTCTCACCAAGTGTGGATTATTTTGATTTATCCTTAAAGTTATTTTAATTTTGCTCCATTGAATTGCCACAATAACAGAAACAAATAGTTTTCTGATTTCTGTAACCAAGGATTTATTTTTGCCTGTTTTCAAAGATTATAAAAACATACACTTGTTTATATGTGTTTAGCTACTTTCAGTGAAAGTGGTTTTGAGAATTATTCCTGGGATTGTGTGCATCAGTAGTTGGTTTTTAATTGCTGTGTAGCTTTCCATCATATACATATACTATAGATGTTTTCATCCTATGTAGATAGATATTTGGGGTTTTTCTAGTTATCTATTATAAATAATGTGTTTAATTCTATTAGTCACTGCTTAGCTTATTTTTATCTGCCTAATATGTATTCCAACTACTGATGTTTTTGCTATTGCTAGTTATTGACTTAAATATTTTCATAGAAACAATTTTTCTTCACAATCTGTCAGTCATGTAATAAAAAGGTGTTGGGGATTATTACATACGTGGAATACAAATGTAAAATCATAAGTACTTAAGATTTCAAATATGTAGAACTTATGGCACAATGCTGTTTAATACTGTAAATAAGAAATTAAAATTCATGATGAACTTACAAAATTCACAAAGTGATATTGATGCCAATTGTTATTTAGTAGATGGTGAGATTCATTTTAGTGTGGTGAATGGAAAAAAAAAAGGACTCATTAAAAATTGTAGTCTAGGAATTTGGTGTCAAAAACCAGTGTGATTTGGATAATCACACGTTAGAGAGTAAAATAAAATATTTAATTCAGAAGAATTAACATAAATAAAAGCATCCTTGCAGAGACCATTTATATGCATAAATTTATATGCTCTTCAGATCATGTGTTAAATTACTATGTAACCTTAGGTTGTAAAACTTTTAGTATTATTTTGAAAAATCAGGAGATATAATAGAGACATCAATTACTTCAGTTTGTCTGAAATGGAATGAGTGTAAAAAACTATAATGGGAATTAAATCTGAAGTATAGACTGAGATTATCTTCTGATTTAGACAAGTTAAATTTCTCATTTGTTATTCTGGCTTTTGAGAACAGCTTTGTAGTGCTGATTTTATTTTCCCCTAAAAACAGTGACAATGATTCATTGTGTTCAGTGACTCATGTTTGGTGGCCCAAGAACTCAGTATGGGTATGTAGATAAATTTTGATTAGTGTAAATACTGTAATGGTAATTTCAGTCCAAAGGAAGATTAAACTCAGCAAAACTGGCAAGGAAGTGTGATGCATGCTACAATTAGCTGGCACTGCTTGACAAGAATTTAACAACACGGAAAGAAACACTGTGATGTATGTGTGTGTGTATGTATATATATATATATATATATATATATATATACATTTTAAGTTATGAGTCTGATCAAGACAGAACTATTTAGTTATATCGTGACATGCTGGAGGGCAAGCAAGTGACAAGTGTAATAATGCTAGATTCTTTTTTAGAAACTGTAATACATTTTTATCTTGGGGGATTGATTGAGTTGTAATCATTGCTGCCTTGTTTTGCAATTATTTAATCTATTCAAGTTAACTTCCTTTCCAAATTTCAGTGTCCAAAGCAACTGAAATGAAAATAGTTGAGATTCTGAGCTGAACTATATAAAAATTAGGAAATGTTCTTTTTATTTAAAGTCATTTTTAGAGTTGTTTTAAGTTTACAATAAAAATTGAGGGGAAAGTACATTGATTTCTCATATACCTCCTGCCTCCATACATGCATAGCCTCTTCCATTATCAATAGCACTTACCAGAGTGGCGCATTTTTTCCAAGGGTGAGTCTGTATTGACAATCACAGCCACCCTAAGTCTATAATTTATATGATGGTTCACTCTTGGTGTTGTGCATTCTATTACTTTGGACAAAAGTATAATAATATATTCATAATTATATCATATAACACTTTCTGATTCTCCAAAAATCCTCTTTGCTTTGTATATTCATCTCTTCCTCCTCTGCCGCTAGAAACCAGTGACCATTGTTTTGCCTTTTCCAGAATCTCACATAGTTGGTAGGCTTTTCATATTGTCTTATTTCTCTTAGTAATATGCATTTATGCTTCCTCCATATCTTTTCATAGATTAATAGTTCATTACTTTTTAGTGCTGAATAATATTCCATCATTTGGATATTTCACAGACCATTCATTTACTAAAGGACATTCTTGGTTGCTTCCACATTTGGCAGCATGTATAATGCTATTATGAACATGTGTGCCACTTTCTGTACATTAGTATTCAACTCCATTGGATAAATATTGTAGAGAAAGGGTGATTATATGGTAAGAGTATGTTTAGTTTTGTATGAAACCTACAAACTGTTATCCAAAGTGACTGGACCCTTTTGTATTGCTACAATGCACAAGCTCTTGTTGCTTTATATCCTTTCCAGTATATGTTGTTGTCACTGTTCCATAGTTTGGTTATTCTTATCAATGTGCATTGATATATTATTATTGCTCTAATTTTCATTCCATGATAACATATAAAAAGTAGGAGCATTTTAATTAATTAATTAATTTTCTTTAATCTTCATTTTATGTTCCCTTTACCCTAACTCTTCCAGCTGGGTTCTTGGGCTGTACATAACTTGCAACTTAGGTGATAAACTATAGGGATGCACCATGTGGAACATTTTTTAATATGCTGTATACATTATATCATTGATGAGGTGTTTATTAAGATCTTTGGCCCATTTTAAAATTTGATTTGTTTTCTCATTTTTGAGTTCTTTGTATGTTTTAGATAATGGTCTTTTATCATATGTGTCTATACATATGTTCTCCTACTCTTTGCTTGTCTTCCAATTTTCTTTATATTGCCTTCCGAAGAGCAAAAGAAGATTTAAATTTAAATGAGTCCAGATTTTCAATCATTCCTTTCGTGGATTGTGTCTTTGGTATTGTAGCTAAAACACATTATTTAACTTAAGATCATCTAGGTTTTCACCTATTATCTTCTAGAAATTTTAGGGTTTTGAATTTTACATTAAGGTCAACGATGTATTTGAGTCAATTTTGTGAAAGGAGTAAGATCTGTGTTTAGATTCAGTATTTTGCAAATAGGTCTCCAGTTGTTCTAGTCTAGCACGGTTTATTGAAAAGGCTCTCTTGGCTCTATTATACTACCCTTGCCTCTTTCTCAAAGATGAGTTGAATAATCCCATTGGTCTATTTATCTATTCTTTTGTCAATACTGCACTGTCTTGATTACTTGATTTACATTGTCTTGAAGTTTCTTAGCCTCAGTCCTCCAAATTTGTTTTTATTATTTAATTCTGTGTTAGCTATTTTGTGTCTTTAGCCTTTCCTTATCAACTTTAGAATCAGTTTATCAGTATTTATAAAATAACTTGTGAGGTTAATGAGATTTCATTGAATTTATAAATCAATTTGGAAAGAACTGACAAATTGACAATACCAAGTCTTCCTATGCATGAACATGTAATATTTGTCCATTTATTTTTGCTTTGCTTTCATTTTATTCATTAGAATTTTTTCTTTTTCTTCATAGAGATCTTATACATATTTTGTTAGATGTATACTTTGGTGTTTCATTTTGGGGGAGACACTAATGTAAATTGTACTCTATTTTTAGTTTCAAATTCTATTTGTTTATTGTTTGTATATAGGAAAATAATTAACTTTGGTGTTTTCTACAATCTTGTTAAAATTTTGTATTAGTTCCAGGAGTTTCTGCTGTTGTTGACTCTTCTGGATTTTCTACATAGACAGTCATATGGGAAATTTCCTCCTTACCAATACTAATGGACTTAATAGTAATTTATATTATATTATATTATATTAATATAATTTATTTTTATACTATCCAGATATTTAAAAATGTAACATTGTATTTAAAACTATGGTTGACTTATTTTACTTAGCATAATCAAAAGAAGAAATATAGATACCAGATGACCTCACTCACAGGTGAAATGTGAATAGATAAAACAAAGAACAGATGAAACAGCAACCCTTGAACATTTGCAGCAGAACTGAGGCTACCAATAGAGAATGGGGTGGGTGGAGTGGGTGGGGGAATGGGGTGGGGGGGTAGGTGAGCAAATGGTGGTAGAGCCCACTGAACAGTGGTGAAGAACACTTGGTGATTTGGTAGAGGGAATAGTGTGATAGTGTGTTGACATACATCTAAGGAATGGGGAACATATAGGTAGGAAGGTATTTTAATGTGTGGAATAATTACTACAATTAAAAAATACTAGGGTTGAAATATTTTTAAAGTTTAGTGTCAAACTCATGTCGTTTATTATCTATAGCTAGATAAGATGCCACTCCAAGACTTAGTGGTTTAAATAAAAGTTTATTATTTCTATTTGGGTTCTATGGAATGACTAGTTAGTCAGTGTTCTCAAAGTCTTTCTGTAGTCAGTGGTAATTATAATTATCTGAAGACTCAATTGGTATGGAAATCCAAGAAACCTTATAACTGGCCATTGATTCTGCTGTCATAGCGGAGTCTATCTGGATTTTTCAACAAGAATGCCTTTGTGTGAACTCTTCAAATGTCTAGGATACCTCAAAGCAAGAAGTATGGTTCTGAGAGACAGGATCCCCAAAATGATCAAATAAACAAGTCAAAAAGGAGGTGAGGGTGGGGGTGCAGAAGCTATCAAGAAAACTAAGAACTTGTATTTGTTTCCTAGGATTGCCATAACAAAAATATCACACACTGGGTGACTTAAAGCAATGGGAATTTATTGTCTCCCATTTCTGAGGTCAGAAGTATAAAACCAAGGTGCTGGAAATGCTATGCTCCATCTGAAGTTGCTATTTCATGACTCTCTTAGCTTCTAGTGGTCTCAGATATATTTTGGCTCTAGATATGTGCCGAAGACTCTAGTGTTTGTCTTCTTTATCTTTCCTCTGTATTTGTCTCTCTCTCTGTGCCTTCTTTTCCTCCTTTTTTAAGGTTCCAATCCAATTTTATACTAGGTAGTATCTACCCTAATGACCCCATTTTAACTTGATGGCATCTGTAAAGATTCTATATCCAAATAAGATCATGTTCTGAGGTTAGGGATTAGTATGTCATGCATATCATCTCTGAGGGATGCAACTTAATCCACAAATTTGCTGCCCCCCAATTCATACTGTATAATACCTGCTGTATTATTTTGGTCCAAGCAGTCTCAAAATCTGCCCAGTTTCAAAGGGTGGGTGGATATCGATTATACTTTTTGAGGGTGGCTTATAAGTCATATTACTAAAGAGCCTAAGGGATGAGAAATACTGATTGTGAACCTCTTTGGAAAATACAACTTGCCACATTCCACCCTCCACCCACAGTGATTTCCATTTTTCCACTTGCAAACCTCACTTCCCCATTCCAAAGAGGCAGTTGTATCACCTAAATCAGCTTCTGATACAGTTCCTTGGGTATAGAATTTCTCAAGTACAATTACTTTTGACTTGAAGATTTGTAAACTAAAGAGAGAAGTTGGCTTCCCTTCACATGCTGACATGCAATGGTGAGGTAGGGAATAGATAACTACATTGAATATAACTTATTCAAAAATAGGGAATGTGATGTAAATAGCAGTTGCTAGACATAGTCATATTGAAATCCATCTGGAGATATGTCCCCAGTTCCAATAATATTTATGATTGCCTATGGTTCTTGTTTTGTAATTATATTTTTGGCACCATTATCTGAATTGTATTATTTTCTGTATAAAGCAACTGGCCATATTTTCACTGATTGTATTTTTAGTCAACTTTCTACTCATAGATTTACAGGCACTGAAAAGGTGGAGGAAAAACCCAAAAGGAAGTCTGAAATTAAATCTTCAAAAGAAACATGACAGATTTTTAGGATTGTCTTATTCAATGAGTATTTCTCACTTTCTTCTTGCTACTACTCTCTTTTATTAGGAAGTCGGGAAAGCTAAGGTTTTCTTCTCAGACATATGTACTTAGGGCTTTCCTTATATCATGATTGTCATCAATGACATGTTGGTAAAAGTCTGTTAGTATTTTTTCCTTCCTTCCATTAAATATCCTCTTCGTTTTTGAAATATGTGCCCATGATGGAAAAACTAAAAAAATTTTAGACATCTCCACTGTAGGGATCACCACTACTATAGTAAGGAGTTAACTAAAGTATTGCTCTCCTGCAGTAGGGAGTTAATGTCTCCTGTTGCCTTTCCTGCTGAGTTTATTATTCTTTAGGTTGTTTCCTTATTCATTTCATTGTCTCTCATCATGTCCCTCTATTTTTATCGTCTGTACTGTAACCAACTTGATGCAAGTAATCACCATATCTAGCCCGGACCACAGCAGTGCACTCCTAACTGGTTCTTCTCTGTCCCTTTTCGAGTTAATTCCCTTTCTTCTGAAAGAATAATATTTTAAAAATGTGTTATTATATTCTGGCTTAAAATGAATTTATAATGTATTGTTTAATAAAAATATGACTTCTTATTCCAACTGTGAGTTAGTTACAAGGCCAGTGATTTGTGTCTCAGCCTATTGATAGTCATTCTGATGGCTAGCAATGCCTGTGGACACTGATCTGGGCCTGGAGTATAATTTCCCCATAGACAATTCCTCTTTTAATCGATATTAAGGTGGACTAGTCTCATAGGTTCTTATTACGATTGAAAGTTGATCTTTAGCAACAGTCATCAGGAAACTTTAAAAAACTAGAAGTCTATTACGTCCAAGATCTGAATAATAGTGAAGTCATGCGTAGAGACAGAGAGAAGGAGGACTTGGAGTCCTGATTTTATTGGCGTTAATGATGATGTTCTAGATTTTCCTGTGCTGACTTTATGTTAGGGAATTTACATTATAATAATGGGAGTTTAAGGCTAAGGTAGAGAGACAAAAGAAAGAGAAAAAGAAAAAGACTCAAGTCAGTGGACAACCTCAAAATTCATATCAAGTAAACTCAGAAGGCTCTTGTCTCAGTTGTGGGAACAGGCTTGATAGGATTAAACTGAACTTAAGTGACTTTATTTAATATCACACAATAAGAATAATATTTAAAATAATGAAATAAAAATACTGCACCCCAAAGTTTAAAATTCATAAGTTCTGACCATTGTTAGGCATTAAATTGTGCTCCTGCAAAAGCACACTGAAGTCCTAACCCTAATATCTGTGAATATGACCATATTTGGAGATAATCTTTACAAATAGAATCCAGCTAGAATGAGGTGATTAAGGAGGGTATTAAAGCAATGACGACATAAGATTGGGATAATTTGGGCACAGGGATATGCAAAGAGAAGATTGTCATGTGAAGACAGAGGCAGAGATTAGAATTATGGTACCAAAAACTAAGGAATATCTAATACTACCAGAAGTTGGAAGAGACAAGGAAGAGTATTCCCCTAGAGCTGTTGAGAGAGCATGGCCCTGTGTACAATTTCATTTTATACTTCCGTCCTCCAGAGCTATAGAAAATTGATTTCTGTTGTTTTAAGGCACTCAATGGGTGATACTTTGTTGTGATTACTCTAGGAAACTAATGTAGACGTACCAATCAAAGATTACCAAGCATAGAAAGAGATACAATAATATGAGGTATATTGATTAATATAACTGAAGAGTCAAATGACTTAAACTGATGACCAAATGATAAAGTTGGTAGATAGGAATATTAAAACATGTATCATAAATATACTACATATTGCTAAAGAAATTACATTATTACTAGACTATTTTTAGCTTAGATTTTTGAAACCTGGATTATCTCTTGTCTATGTCCAAGCTCTTTGATCATTCAGCTATAAAGATCGGTGTGATTAACACAAATTAAGATCAGTTGAACAGTATGTCTATGGAACTTTATGTAAAAACATGTGAACATGATTCAGATATATAAGAAAGGGCTTAAACATTTAATCACTCTCAAAATAATATAAGAATTATAAATTATTCTAGAAAAAAAATAAAGCTACTTCATTGATAGGTAGAGCCATAGGATTTGCTGATTAGGGAATAAGAGGGAATAAGAAAAGTTCATTTTTTAAGTTAATTTTATTAAACTTTAATTTTATTAAAGGAATATTACATCAGAACATTATATAGGTTTAAGGTGCATATCATAGTAAGTCAATATCTATATATAATATTTTTTAAGTTTATCATCCCCAGTTCAGTCCTTTATTCACCATATATTGACCTCTTTTACTCTGCCCACCCAAACTCTCCCTTCCTTTCTTATAACCACAAGTTTAATTTCTAAATGTCTATTTGTGTTTGTTTTAGTACCTTTGTTTGCTTGGTTTCTCAATATACCACATATGAGTGAAATCATACATTATCTGTCTCTCCTTCTGGCATATCTCATAAGCATAGTCCCTCTAGGTCCATACATGTTCTTGAAGACTTTCACCTTTTTCACAGCTGAGTAGTATTTTATTGTGTATAGATACTATAAAATCAAGAACAGGCACATCATCATGGTCTAGCAGATAAGGCCAAGTAGTCCACATACCTAGGAACCCAGGTTTAAGACCTGGGAACTGGACGAACAACCAAGATGAACAACTGAATAAAATAAAGTGCCTCTTTCTCCTCTTTCTTCCTGCCTACACTACCTACTTGTTCTCATTCTTGCTTGCCATTTCTTTTAAAAAATGGAGAATGTAAATTCCATATGACAACCAGCTCTCCCATTTCTGGATATTTACCCTGAAGACACAACAATTGAAAGAGATATATGCTCTTCCTGTTATTTTCAGTGTTATTAACAATAGCTGAGAGCGGGAAACAACCTGACTGCTCATTGACAGATTGTGTATATAAAGAGAATAGAAAAGTTAAGAATGACATTTGGTTTTGCAACTTGTATGACTAGAAAAATAGAATAGTTATGGAAATAGGGAAAACTCTGGGAGAAATGCTTGGAAAGAATAGATCAAAAGTATATTGTATCATATAAAGTTTGAGATATATATTAGATATCCTGATAGAGATGCCAGGTAAGCAGTCTATCTAGATGTCAAATCTAGATGTCAAAGGCAAAATCAATTCTAGAGACATAAATTTGAGAATTATCAGCTTATAATTATTAAAGTCATGAGACTAAGTTAACTGATCTAGAAAGTGAGAATAAATAGACATATGTCTGAAGCACAAAATATTTTGTACAGACATAACTAGGTTTATTATATTTATTGTGCTTCACAGTTATTGTGTATTTTGCAAAGTAAAGATTTATGGCAATCCTGTGTTGAGCAAGCCTATCAGAGCCATTTTTCCAAATGGATCACATTTAATTAAAGTATGCACATTGTTCTTTTCAGACATACTGTACACTTGATAGACTAGAGTTTAGTGTAAACATAACTTCATATACACTAAAAGCAAAACATTTTGTGGCTCAATTTATTGAGATATTTACTTTATTGAGTTGATCTGTTCCTAGAATATCTTTAAGGTGTGCCTGTATTCTAACAATTATTAGGCAGATGAGGAGAAGCTAGCAAGAGAGACAGAATAAGAGAGGCTAATAGCACCCCAAAAGAACAAATACTAATATCCTAAACTTCAACTGAAGATATTGCTTCAAAAAGAAGTGACAAAAATATATCAAATACTGCTGAGGTTTTTAAACATGACATAGATAACTGATTATTTCATCATGTTGGTAATATTTATAATGGCAGTTGTGAAATGAAATAAGGATGCAATAGTAATTGGAGTGAACGTCACAAAAAAGCAGAGATGAAGTGTAGCAATAGCCTTGTAATTTTAAATTAGAAAACACATGCAAAATAAAAATCTAACAGTTTGGAAAGTAAAGACATACCAACAGAAAGACAAAAGTGAATATTCATAAATATCTTAAGGTTAAACAGAAAAGACACACTGCACACAAACATTCCATATTATTTAGAATAAATATTATATAACACATGTGGCCAGTGGTTCCCATATATGATTAAAACATAAACTAGAAAGTTAAACAATACAAATTATAAATAAGAAATATTTTCAGCAGGAAGATGAAGAAAAATCAAATTACACTGACTTAAATAAGTAAGGGGTTCATTGATCTTAATCAGTGCATTGTTAGGATTAAATTATCTAGGTCCTTATGAGAACCCCATGATGCCATCAATATGCTTAACTTCTTGTTCTTTATTTTTCTCGCCATTCTTAGCATTTGATTTTTCTTCTAAAATGCCACTGTTGTGATGTTTCCTGTTATGAGATCTGTTTTTGTGGTGGAACAAAGAAACGAGATGATAAAAAAAGTCCTGACAAATTGTTGACTACTTATTAGAACTATCTCTAGATACAAGGCAGTTGAAGTTGATTGCTATAGTAGAGGAAGGCCAGGGAAAAGATAGTTATAATAGTTTGTGGATAACTAAACAAGAGACTGTGAACTCAAAATAAGCAAAGCAGGCATTCTACTGAAAGACGTAATAAATCAAAATAAAGGTATACTAAGAAAAGAGAAGAAAAACTGGCAGAAAAAAATGGATAGGGAAAATTTTTTAAAAACGTAAACACAATAAAACATTATTACCTGGAAACCACAGTACAGTTTTGCTCAATTCAAGAAATAGATATGAATTTTAAATATGAAAATAAATACAAAATCAAATGCAAAATAATCTGAAATGTACCTGAAAAGTAATGTGTAATTTCAAATCTTTGCAATTTTTTAAAGGTGAGAGGAAAGCAGTAACTTTTCATGAAAATTTAAAGGACAAAAAAGTGGACACAAGGAAGAATAAAAAAATCCTGAATTAATTATTAATAATTAGATAATATAGAGGATAGCAAATGTTTACCACACACTTAACACTAGGCCAGATGATTTTATTGATAATTTTCATAAAATCTACAAGAAAATGAGAATTTCTAGCATCTTCGAGTTTCTCAGAGCACAGAAAACCATGAAAAACTTAAAATTTCTGCTCTGTAGTCTAATTCCAAAACAAAATTGCAGAAAAATAACACTACATAATTATAATAGAGAGATGATAATATTATCAAATATTGGTATATTAGTACATGATAGTATGCATATATTTACAAACAGAACACTCCAACCAACCGAGGATTCTTTTAGGTATATGATATTGACTCAAATTTGGCAAATTTGTTAATGCTACTTTATTAATATGTTAAAAATGAAATCAGTATGCATCTTAGTGATGGGAAATTTAACTTTAAAGGTGAAAAGTTGAAATAGACAGTGGTTAAGAAATATTCAAAATAGAAGAAAATATACATGACACAGATGATGTTTAATCGAAAGTCTTTCTGGCTTTGAAGAACAGTGTTTTGTATTAGATAAAACAATTTAGTAGTTTCCTGGGTCTTAGATAATTCTGAGTGAACTATAGTTACCTTAATAAAATAAATGATTGGGTTGTGTCATGTAGGAGTAAACATAAAACTGGGATAAAGATTTTACTTTCTTATGAGGAAACCAAAAACTTTCTCAGAAAACCCACAGCAAGAGTCTTTGTGTCTCAGTGATGGTAATTGACCAGATGACTGTGAGTGCTACAAAAGCAGCATGGGTTTTGAGGAATAGGAGGGTCTGAGGTTACTATTAAAAACAAAACTCTGTCTACCATAGTGGCATTTTTTTTGATGACTCGAGTGATAACTTCAAACCATTTTGTCTACCTTCTAGAAGCGTAGTCAGTCTAGAAGCTTAGTACAAGGTGAGGCAGAGAGAGGAAGCACTTGCTTGTTATGCAATGAGTCCACTCACTTGCATTCGTTTCTCTGTGTCTGAATTATTTCCATGATACAACAGTCTCCATAATGCAGTCATGGATGCCGATAGGAATTGCTAGTTTGGCAAATGTTTAAGAAAAATTCATTTCACAATGCAATCTTTCATCAGGGAGCCAAAGACAGTTTTATTGAATTCAATACATAAAATAGTTTATGGTTAGAGGACCCTGGAGGGCAAATCACTAGTAGCGGTGATTAGTCTCGCATGACGTGTCTCACATATCAGAAAATAAAATAATGTGGCTATGGGAACAGCTAAAGCAATATATGAGTGTTCTGAAGCCATTGTAGGCAACTTTTCTTTGCTTCACTCTAGAATGTCACACACTTAACATAATATTTTATGGAGATGTGACATGAAAGGAATACCTTATGCTACAGGGTCCGTCTATATTCCTTGAAAAACTCGCTTTCAACTGTATGACCACAGATCATTTTGGAAGATGCTTTTGGTAAAGTCTGTGTGATCCAGAGTCTTTCATCTAAGTGATTTTCATGTTAGTAGGGTCAGTGAGTGTCTTGTCACTGGTGTCTCAGCAATATTTCATTTTGCTGTAACTTCCTCTGAAAACAGATTTGGTTCAAGTCTGACTCTGATCTCATTTCACAATTCCTAAACAATGAGAAATTGAGAATCTCCTTTAACTAGAATTTTAAGTGTTAATTCTTAATTGGCCAAGAAGGCTGAGTTAGGGAGTACTCACCATGTGTGCATTGCAAAGAAAAATATCTCCATTTCTTTCTTTAATGGAGGATGGTGGTGGACACAAGTATTAGGGCTTGATGGACAGCTAGAAGATTTTGTGGGGCGGTCAAAAGTCTCTTGCCTGGTGGGTGGAGGTGGGGTATGTGCTGAATTTTCCATCCTGGAATAATTGAAAACAAAATGGCTCAATTAGTGTAGCAGTAATCCAAGAGAGAATGTGCCTTTTTCCATCTTTTTGCCATTATTTTACGTCATTCTCTGTTCTTGAACTCCACACTCAGTTCCTGCTCCTTGCAGGCCTCTCATTTTTATGGCTGTTTTGTGCTTTGATAAAGGTTTTAATAATCACACTTTCTGTTCTAGGGATGTCATGGATGTGTTGTGATCAAAGGGACATTTATCAAAATGATTGATTCCTTTAGTTAAGTCTTCTCTCCTGCATTATCAATTTTTTTTCTTTGCTCAATTAGTTCCATCAAAATTCTCTAGTAATCCTCTATTTTTTAAACATAAGCAATCCATGGTTCATCAGTCCTGACACTACTATGTCATCTTTGCTTTCTTGCATTGTACTCTGCTTCAGGCCCATTATCTCCATTATAAGGATTACAGTATTAGCCTCTGTACCCTTTATTTACTCTCAATTCCAGCATTCTTGCATTCATTTTCTTCTCAACATTCAGTTACCCTTTCGCAAATCTGATTATATGATAAAAAATTAAATGCCTTACCCTTAATTCCAAAAATGTAATCTAACTTTGTCCATGTGAAATAATACTTAATAATCTCTAGCCCTTGCCTTATTCTCCAGTGTTATCTCAGACCTTGCTGCTCCCGCCCAACGCCCCAAACTTAAATATGTACCTATCTCTATGTTTCAACTGCACTCATGATTCTTCCATTACTTGACTATTTCAATGCATATCCTACCTTCATTTGTTGTTTTACTTTCTTAAGTTGTTTCTTTCTCTGCCCTTTAATTAGCGTCTATCTCCTCAACCAGACACTGACTCTAGGTTCAACCATTATCTTCATAACCTGACTTTTCTTCTCCCTACTTTTTAGAACTGTAATCCACAAACTTCCTGATTTCACTTACTTTCATGGAACACGTGAAATTGTTCTGCTTATAGATTCCTTAGTTTTTATTAGCTGCCTGCTGTCACAATATCCTGGCACAAACAGGCATACGTACAACACGCACACAAATGTCAGTCTACAGGGACAAACATGTGGTCTGTTTACCAGTGCATCACCCAAAATACAAAAAAAGTCTGACATGTATAAAATGAATTTTCCTTGATATGTATAATAGAATAAAAGGAAGAAAAGTAACTTCAGAGAGCACTAATATATATTGAGTTATAATAATGTGTTAGGCAATCTCCTAATCATCTTGTGCGTAGTAACACAATTGATCTTCGTTCCTCTCATTCCTGTTTTGAAGAAGATAAAGTAAAGACAAACGAGATCTACCCATCACTAAAGGACACAAAATTAGTCAGGTATGTGATGAAATTCCAATACTGGAAATCATCATCTGTTTCCAGGATCATAAATTACATTCCAGCACCTCTTTTTTGGTGGTTCCAGAATAAATGTGAGGTGATGTGATATGATGGTTTTTGTTTTGGGATTTGAGAACCCTGAACATCATTTAGAGGCCTCAACATCTACCATTATTAGCATAAGTAGGTCAGTAATTCATTTTCCAGTAAAGAAGTGACATTTGCAAGGGCTAAAATTAATAGATGAAGAAATTAGCAATTATTACAATAGTAAAAGTAATATATAATTTTGGCCTATTGTAATATTGCCTTGTCTAACTTCTATAGTAAGATAGAAAAAGATGCTTAATGAACATTATATACTTTAGCATTTCTTGGTCAGAGATCTATTTTGGATGCAGAGAAGAAAAGAAAGAAAACTTTTTCTCAGACTTCAAATCAGTCCATTCCATTCTATTCAATTTTAATTCATTCCACTACTCCCAAGTTTAACACATTTCATACTATACTAATTTACACTATCCCATTCTGCTTAGTTTTATTTATTTAATCATTATGGAATAATTTCAAACTATAAGATCTCTCATTTGTTGTTAGGAATAAGGTAAAAATACAAGGGTTATAAAGATAAACAAAATGTAGTATCAGTCATCAACAAGGTTAATATCTCAGAGGACAATTTATGTCTGAGAATTAGAAATTCTGTATTCCAAGCTTGCTGTTATTTTGAGACTGAATTTCTTCTTTAGTGCATTAAAATGTATCTGTATATACATATATATTTGAATATATATATTCACTTACATGTATATAATTTTTCATTTAATGCTAGATAATTAAATTAACTGATATATACACAGTACCCAGAATAGTCATTGAAAGACAGAATTTTAATTTTCTTCTTCTTCTAAAATCTCTACAATAATACAGAAAATAATAATTTCTGAAAGACGGTGGTAATAATTTTCACAATTTATGTCAGAAATTCAGTTTTAGTTTTAAAAAGCTAATTCATTAAACAGAGTTGTATTTTATTTTAGGCTTTTCATCAAATTAAATAAATTAGGGAAACCTCACTTTTAAGAATATCTGTAGAGATACTTCAAAAGTCTGCCAGGCACATGTGTGCCACAGATTAGAATAGATTCATAGAATACAGGTCCCAAGTGGTAGAGAGGATTAAGAGTTTCACTTAACAACAACTTTGTAGTTAAGAGAGAAGAAATGAATTGCCAAAAATCACACAGTGATTTAGTAATTATTTCAGCTATTTTATCCTCTTTGTTATAGATTGTTCATTGATGTGAATGGGGGCAATATTCTAATAAAACACACTTATTAGTTAGTAAATACATATCTGTACACTGATGCTGTCCTGAATAACAATAGTATTCAGGAATTTCCTGTCGAAGTATTTTCTAAAACAGATTGAATTTCACTCAACAGTTTCTCTTCCCTATCTTCATCTTTGCTACTTTCTTTCACTTATAAATATTAGTCAAACACTTGCTTTATGATCATCTCCCAAATGCCGTAGCTCCTGCTTTTGACGTAGAAAGTTGGATAAGACCAATACTAATACTATTAAACCATGATTGTACAGATCAATTCCTTTATAATTGAGCTAAACACAGATACACAAACCTATAAAACCACTTTTTCACAAACAAACATCCCTTAAAATAATTTCCGAGGAACTTATATAGGTTGTAAAGTAAAATCTAGGACTTGGGGATCAATATTAATTTATTAATAAATGAACATTGTGATACAATGTTTTAAAATGGAAGTAAATGACAATTATAGTTTTTCATTGGAATATTATTATATGTTCATTATAGACTGTTTGGATAATGATGAGAAACTAGAAGAAACAAAATAAATCATTCATGGATTCACTACCAAGAAGCAATCAATCACTCTTAAAATTCATTAACTTTTTGACATCATCATGATATTTGGAGGGATAGCTCAGATTAGTACATTTATAATTTTATAAACATTTATAAAATTTAATTTTATGGTTGAGCACTTACTATAAACTTTATATGAATTTCAAATAATATTTTATTATCTAGATGTTCTGTTGTTTATTTATTCATTTCCTTAGCAAAATGCGGTTTTTACTATTAACTATTTATTATTTACTTTTGTTCCAACGCTTCAAAAGTCGCTCAGAATTGATTATATGGTTCAGAGATATACTAAAGGAAATGCAGGTTCTGTGAGAAATTGGTTGATTCTGACTTGTGAAATCATTTGACTCTCATTCATAAGCTAAGTCTCTCCCTAGTGTCTAGAATCTATCTCTACCTTGGACAGGCAATTTTAACTAGGTCCCAATCGAACTTCATAATGCTGGCAACTGAGTCATTAATATTGATGTTTCATTACTGCTGTTGCTCGATGCTCAAAACCTTGCATTAGTAGGTTGTGGAATTCTCCATTCCTTTTTAAACATGGAGAAACATCACCATGCTACCTTTAAGGATGCTGAACAAACAAATGTTGGTCCAAACTTTTAACCATTCTTTTGTTTATTAATTATTTAATTCATGAATAAATTCATAAATTTATTCACTTGTATATAAGACTCATGCATTCATGCAGTAATTGCCCTCAAATGTTTCTAACTCTCTTCCAGTTGCTTTGCTAGCTGCTGGAGAGACACAGGTGAATAAAACACAGTTCTTGATCTTGGAAGATTCTTTATCTTGCAAGCAAAAAGGTTATTTGATAAATTTATCTTTGTTGTCTTATACCCTCAAGGTCTAACAACCTTTACCCTGAAAAGAAGTGATACACTGCACTCCCACTTTGTATTTGTTATGGTATTCTCACCAAATTAGTCTTCTGCTCAAGCACCTGCAATCTTGTTTTTCTCCCCCAAGTTTATTCTGAATCCCAAGCTCCCACTGAGTCAATCTTACACAGTTACAGAGTCTGTCTATGCACCATGTCCTGTGATAGGACAAGAATAATCTCATAATTTGTAACACTTTAATAATAATCTATCCAAATACCTGCTCAGATAATGCTTAAAAGTGTCGTCTGCAGAAAGAATCAAATCTTTTCTCCTAATCAAGCCCTAGCAGTTGCATTTTGTGACTGTTAGAAAGAGGCAGTAAGTTTTATAAGAGTAGTTTTATCTTTTCCTTTTCTGCTGAAAAGCAGAAAATGAATTCTCAAGGTTAAGTGGTTAAAAGAAACAGTTCAATGAGTTTCTCTTAAATTTTCACATATGGAGCCTACAAAAATCCCCTGAATATCCTCAAATGTTTTGTTGAGAAGTTACTGTGGAGTAATGCCAAGCTGCCATTTTCTTATGAGAGGATGAACAGAGGGGCATTCACTAGTCCACAGCTGGAAGGCGAGTGTGCTGTACGCTAAGGTCATTCTCTACCTCGATACCTAAAAGTGCACAGTTCTCCCTTTGACTCAATTTAGGTTTGTACCTATATCGACAGCTAGTCATAATAATGCAATTATTATATTATTGTATTAATCAAGACCATCCAGAAAAATAGACCCAATAGGAAATAATATATATATATATATATAAGATATTTTCAGAAATCTGAATTTAGAAGACTCTGCATTTGAACAAGGACATTTATCCATTTATTTTATTCACTCCTCCATTATTTAGTATTTATTGATAAAAAGATAAGTGGTCTTCCAATGTTAATACTAAGTGTACATGATTCGTATTTAGAAATAATACCCACAGGTCTGTGGTGTTTTGACATGTGATAAACACTTTTTCAGGGAAAGGAGTCGTGTGAGTTAGAGGTCACACATAAAGGACTCATAAAGGAGTTATGGTAGTTAGAGCTTTATATAATGAGTACTGGGGATTCTAAGTTCATGAAGTGATTTCAGAGGAATTCTGACATGAATACCTCATGAATAGCTCATAATATGGAAGTGCAAATAAAAATCTTTGGTTTCGGTGTGGCCTAGTGTAGTAGAGGTTAGGTCAGTCACTCTGAAGGAGCTCAAGGTCACATAGCCTGGGTTCAAGACCCAGGTCTGGGAGAAAACAACCAGTGTGAACAACTAAATTAAAATAAAATGCTTCTCCCTCCTCTCTCTTCCTGCCTGCCTGCCTATCTGCCTTCATTCCTGTCTTCACTTTTCCTTTAAAAAGCAAACAAACAATAACAACAACAACAACAAAAAAACCCTTTGGTCTTCGTTTTGTATATGTTTCTAAACCAACGAAAGTGTCAAATATTTTACTTTACTAAATAATAATATATACTACTATATACTGATTTGTTTTAACTAATTCTTTAAGATTTGAAATGCTATGGTACCACAGGTGTCGTATAAAAATCATTCCATGTAAAAAAGGATAATTTTATTTGACATTGTGTGGGATACTTTTTCACATTTTAAAAACAGAAACATAAAGCTTAAAGAGGTATCAACCCATGTTTACTTCGGGAGATTTTTAGTTATTATTTTAAGTAACTTCTTGTAGGGGTTATTTATCCCCTTTTCCACAAATGAAAATCAATACAAGAAACATTAGTCAATAATCAATTAATATTTCAGACACTCGCCCTCAAGAATTTTTTCTCTGTGGCAACCAGGACACCTTGAGATCTAACTTTAAGTCAGCTGTTGAAAACATAAGAGATTTCAGTGGGAAGGACTACGTCTGGTATAGAACAGATGGAGGGAGCATATTCTAGGCACAGGAAGAATGGAAAGCATAGAGGAATGAAGGTTTTCAGGAAGCTGTAAGATAGTATGGGCACTCAAATTGAATTCATTTATTTTGAAGAAAAGTGGGAGAGGTTTTAAAAGGGTACTTGCATGCTAAAATCTAAGGATAGAATGAAAAGTTGGTACAATTTCATATAAAAACCATTCTACCTAGATTATAATTATCTGAGGACTGAAAATCACATTTTATCTAATGTTTCTCTAGTATCAAACATACTTTGCATCCTAAGCACTGCAGACATTAAATTCTTGTTGAATAATTAATGAGTGAATAAACTAATACTTAAACCGTAAGTGCTGAAAGTATTTAGACATTATCCTGAAATGAAAAGGAATAAACACAGGGTATTTTAAATTTTCTTAAGTGTATAAGAGTAGAGTGTTGAAATTCACATTTATCTCAGTGCAGCAACAGTGCTTGCAATGTGGAGCATGGACTATTAGGGTGGAAGATTGGGGGAGGGTGGAAGCCAATTCAAACACTGTCAATGAAGATGTAAGGTAGTCCTCAGTAAACACAAGGCTATATAATATTAAGGAAAAGATTTGTGGATGAGTAGAAAGGAGAAATTAACAGGACTGAAATGTAGAAGTGGTTGGAAAAAGAAAGGGTGACCTGAGATGCTCTGAGGAATGGCATTCACTGAGAAAAAGAAAATAGAAGAGGAGTTGTTTGTTTCATTTGGGTGGAATAGAAGGTAACTCAAACCTAATGATTATACTACATCCATATGTATTCATGACAATGATACCATTCTTTTACTTTAGTTAATTTATCTTTAGTTATTTTGAGACAATGTACTATTAAAAGTGAGGATTGTCTAATATTAGCAGGTGTATCTTACTCCTTTTTGAATACCTAGCACTTAACAACTGTCCCATCATGAGCAAATGTTCATATGGATATGAAATAGTAAATGCCTTATAGGTATCTATAAGTCTCTGCTGTGTGATCACATCACCTTCATTTTTCTCTTTATATAATCTTGCCAATAAATTGCCTCAGGAATCTCTTCACCTATGTATTGTTGTCTAACTACCCTTTTATTTGTTCCTCATTTCATTGATCTATCCTAGATTTTTGTGATTGACAAAGAGATGAGTAAAGATTAAGATTTTGACTATTGATTTAGGACTCCACATTTTTTAATACTTGATTTTTCTGCAATAAGAAAATAGTTCAATGTTATGACATTGACATGTTCTGGACAGTCTATAACTTGACATTTTTAAACAGAAGTAGAACAAGTATTACAACAGAATATGTTATGCCTCATATTTCTGAACTTATTTAAGGATAACGAACAGTGGACTATATTTGGAAGTGCCAAATTTGATGTTATCTAAGGTGAATTTCAAATCATAGTTTAATCATCCCTGAATATCTCCCAAATGACACATTTTCTACATTGATCAAAATTGCAGTGCTTTGTAGTCCTAAAAAAAATAAATAAATAATTTTCTTCAATATGAATTTAAGAACATTAATATTGAAGAATATGAATTAATAAAAATGATATTTTAAGAGATGTTACTGCTTGCTAGGGTATATATGTATATATATGTGTGTGTGTATTATATATATTATCTTTGCTATTTTATTTGTGATCTTATATTCATTATGTGTCAGACAATTTTAGTATTGCTTGTAAGTATTTTTTCCAATCTCTCTGTTTCACAAGAGAGAATAGGGCAAGGGCCTATATGTCTCCTTTGCTTTCATTATGTCATTCAACAATATTTATAAAGTAACTATTATTTCTCAGATATGTCATTGAACACTAGGGCTATGAGTGAATAAAATACACATGGTTCTTGTCATCTGAGGAATGATGAGTAGTCAAATATTGCATGAATAATTGATTAATATGCTTTGGAAGGAGGGCCCAACCATATTTCAACTTATTCTCAGAATTTTACATTGCATACTCAACTCCTATTTTGTATGTCATACTCCAAAAATGATTATTTTTCTTTTGCATTATTTCTTTTTGAACAAAAGGAAAAATAATTTTAACTGTTAGGTTTTGTGCAAAAGATGTGAGATTATAGAAATCACAGGTAGAATAGTCAATAATTAACCATAATATAAAATCCAAACTCTCCATAGATTAAAAAAAACTAGGGATATAACTAACAAAATCCAAGGCACCAGGCATTTGGCTTATGGTATTATAAAACAGTTCTTAAGACTTGAGATAACACATATAACTTGGTGGAGTTACTCATCTGTAAAAACAGGAGCTTTATAATTTCTTATTTCCAAATGCAAATATACTTTAAAGAGTTAAGGTATGTGTTTTCTATAATACACACTGGACTCAGAGAAGAAACTAGGCTAGCAAGTTTGAGACAGGTGCTGATGATCCTCTGAACTCTATCCTATAAACCCTGCCAGAGTGTTTATTAATACATAAATTATAACTGTATTAGCTTATAAAAACATAAAATGATTAATAAAAATGCTTGTTAAACTATATAAAAATATCAAGGAAAAAGAAACAAATGATCATATGTAAACCCTTTACCCCTTTCTAACGTGCGTATGACAGCATAGGTTGACTCAAAATGACTAATATTTTAGTATAATCTCCTGCCATTTATATATAGGAAGAATCTATAGCTTAACTCTAGGCAATAGAGTATGGAAAAGATAATAGTTATTCCTGTGATTTTTTTTTTTTGCCTCATATAAGATCTATCTTAGTAGATTGGAGAGAAAGAGAGACTCCTTTTTTTGGCATTGTAGAAGCAAGACTTTCGTTTATTGAACTGCATATGGAAAGGGCTATCTTCAACTAATGAATCTGACAATAACAACACAAGAAAGGGAGGTGGGAGAAAAACTGTACTGAATATACCAATGACATGCAATATAGCCATAACCAATGAGATATAATGATCAGAATTCATAGTAATACATGAAAATAAACAGAATGGTAAATAAAGATCTTATAACAGTCTCTATATATACTTACTAGCATTTCTTCTTTTACCTTCTTTGAGGACAAATTGTATAGAGTAAATAAGATTCATTTTATATTGATAACATATAGATCTAATATATATATAAAATATTCACACAAAAGGGATAATTTTGAATAGCAATATATACAAATAGAGGTTTTATATCTCACTGAAATTAAGTTAGCTGGTAATTCAAGTGATCTTTGATAAGAATTAAAGCAATCACTAAAAATAATTCAAAATATAATGAAAAATGTTAAATTAAGTTGCAGTGCTATAAAATATTAACTTATTGCAAGAGCAAATAGTAGTTGAGAATTAGAGGGAACTACAGTCATTAAGTCCAACTACATAAAAAAAAAAAACATTAAATTTAAATGAATTTAACAATTCAGTGAAAAGGCAGAAATAATCTGAATTGAAAATAAAACAAGCGTGAACTGTATTCTGTCTATAGGTGTTATACTATAAATTTGAAGATATAAATAGGTTACATGCAAAAAGGTGAAAAAGATCTTGTATGTAAGCAGTCAACATAAGGAACCTGAAATACTTTAATGAATAGGAGAAGAGAGATTATTTTAAAAAATATGTTATTCGAGAAGAGAAACATTTTATCATGGTAAAATGATCAAACGATCGATATATCAGGAAGATATAAAAAATTATAAAACCTATGTCCCTATTATACACACATATAAATGTGTATATGTGTATACATACACAGGAGCATATATTATATCTATTTTACACTAATAACAGAACCTCAAAATACTTGAAGAAAAAACTGACAGGAGAAATTGACAAAACTAAAGGGAGAAACAGACAAATAAAAAAGTCAGTATTTCAGTAAAACACTTTTGATAGAAGAATAACTATGTGGAAGGTTACCATGAAAATACAAAATATGAACAACCTAAAGCACCTATATCTAAAAAAATAGAGAACACTCCACCCAAAAGCAGTAGGATATAATTTCTTTTTAAATGATATATAGTAGGTAGATGATAGATAGAGAGAACAATGGATAGAGATTGTGTTGTTGGTTAAAAATTTCCTGTTTTGTGTTCATTTTGACTTGAAATTCAGGAGCCTTTTATATTTTTTTTGTACTCTGATTTGTGAGTCTTCAAGCATTTGATAGACGACAGGGATACAGGTCTTTTAATATCTTTTCCACCGTATAGATGTACTTTTTTACATGGCTCATAAGATGATGTAAACAATAAACTATGTCAATACCAACAATTTTTATTCTACAGGAGTAACTATATGGAAGAATTGCCACTTTACAATCAAGAAAAAAAATGAAACTATATATTATCATACTTTGAAATTTTATTTTTTCCTAAGTATATATTATTGATAACTAATTAAATCTTTAGAAATATAAACTCATACTTTAGGATCTCTATACTAATCACTATATAGCAAACCTAAAATTAAATGGTGTTTAAATAAGTCATGGGAAATTCCCCAAATGTGTATTTGTACATAAAAATTCACACATGTGGCATGTTTGAATTTCTTCATAAAACTATTCTTACATTGTACTTTATGAGATATAACCCAGAACTAAGAATATTTTTATTTTCAAAATTAATTTTCAAACTTAATTAAAATTTATTTTATTACTACTATTATTACTAATTTAATGTGATGGAATTTACTACCCTCTTTATAGTTGAATAACCTTTTAAGACTCTAGTCTGTTGATCAGTTTGTCTAAGCTAATGTATTGGCTTAGAATGGCATAATACTGAACTACAGTCTGGGTGACTTAAACAACAGAAAATTTTTCACAGTTCTATAAACTGGAAATTCAAGTTACCAGAAAATTAAGTTTCTGGTGAAGTCCTTGCTGACTTGCAGAGGACTGCCTTCTCTCTGTTTCCTTCCTTAAATGGCCTTTCTTCTGTGCTCATTAGAGAGTATGTGTGGTGTTTCTTTCTCTTCTAAGGACACCAGTCCTCCTGGATTAAAGCTCCACCCTCATATTACTTAGCCTTTTTAAACTTCTAATAGGTTCCATCTTCAAATATGAAACTAGTGGTTAGCAGTTCAATATATGTATCTGGAGGGAAGAGTCATAATTCTATCTATAACAGTTTATCTGCTCACATTGGTTCTGGATGCCATGTGCCAATGAGAAATATTGTTGCTTGACCAAAAGATGAAGAAAGCCAAGTGTATGTTTGACCTGTTCTTCTCTCTTCTTTTCAGGACCTGTCTCTTTAGCTTTCTCCTGTGCCTAGTAGAAACAGAATTTGGTTTTAAAAAAATTCTCACTTAATTGACTCCTCAAATTATAAGTAGTTCATTTTTATAAATACAGGTTAAAATGTGTGTTAAAGAAAACCAAAATGTGTCTCAGATAGGAAATAGAGTTAGGATCCTGTGATGAATTCAGTGCCTCAAAGATATTAGTGTAGCAAATATTGCATTAAGTTCTTTCTTGACTCCTTTGCTAAGCATTAATCAAGATTACTGCTGGATAATATTTATTCTATATAAGTCTTAGTGTAATTTTACACTTAGTATCATATATATTATGTTATATGTATTATATACATATCATTATGTAATACATATGTCATTTCATTTATATATAGATTACTTATATATAAATATATAGGAAGTTATTTTAATTAGCTAGCTTATTCAGTAAATCAGTATTGATGACCTCATTTTATATACCAGAACTTTAATTTGTCCCGAGGATGAAAAAATCCCTGCTATCATTTGATATGTTAATTAGTGGTAGGGAAACAAACAATGAACACATAATTCTATGTTATGTAGAAATAGTGTTATAAAGAAACATAGGAAGATCGGGGAGAAAATGTTATATTTTTGATGTACTGTATAATATATATAAACTGGAAGGCATCTGTGTTAAAGAGCTTTGAGGACTGAATACAAAATAGATGATTCTAGAGTTCCTTTTATATTTGTATAATAATAGTAATACAAACAGGATATGAGCATGTGTGTATGTGAGAGAGAGACAGGCAGAGTGGGGAGAGGGAGACAAAGAGATTTGGTTTTTTACTGCTTAATTCTTAGCAAAGAAACTATCAATTAAAAAAGCTTCTATACTTCAATTAAAAATCATCTGAGGTTAAAGTATAATTTGAGAGGTGCCGTAAACCCAGAGGAAGACTCTCTCTTGTAGCAAGCACTGTTTATCAAGGAAGGGTCCTGAAGTACATTGTGAGGCAGCTACATCAAAACAGATGGGGAGGAAAGAGTCGCCATAAGCCCTCCAAACCACCCACCTTCCCACATGTATTCCTACGGTTTAGTCCAGTACTTTGTGTTCGCTGTCAGTTCATTGTGTGCTTGCAGGTAGGTGGATAATCTCCCAAAGCCACTCCAGTCATTAGCAACATCTATAGCAGATATCACAATGAATGTTCCTGAGGTTCTTTTGCCTAAAAAACTATCCACAACTGTCTGCATTTTTCAGTTGGTTTTCCTTTCTGACCTTGTATTGCCCTGTGCTAATTCAGTGATCTTTAGGCAATTCTCTTGGCTCCCCACTCTACATCATTCCATTTGCTCTCTGTTATAAACAGTAGTAACAAGATGAAGGCAAAAAAAAAAGAAAAATATGTTTAGGATAGCACAAACCTTCCATGTATGCCTGTGTGTGTTGTGTTATGTATACTTAAGCCAGCAGGTTTGCATGTGAGTGATTTAATTCTAGCTCTTTGGGGCTTTCCATGAGCTTTTCATTCCCCAGACCTGGATGTTTCCGAATTTATTTGGCATTCATCTGCCAGGCCCTCAGTCTGTATTTTGAAATTATAATTGCCTAACACAGTGCCTGTTCCTTCTAATAACTATCAGAATCTTCATTTGTGACTTTATACAGGAAAAAAGTTTCTGATGGTCGAGGAAATTAATATACTTTATTTACCATCAGGGAGTGTTTAAATAAGACACTGGAAATACAAAACAGAATAAGCTGTTTAGCTTTCTGGTTACTATCAAGATACTCTCTTCATTTAATATGTACTTTTACCTTTCAAATCCCACATCATACTTCTGATGCATGGAGAAAATGTGAGCTGAAATCTGCAAAGATCATTGAACCCAAATGTCCTAGTAAAGCATTAGATCTAGAATGAACTTTCTGGTAGAATTTCAACTTCCCTGGACCTGACAATGCCACCATTTTCTCTTCCAGATTCCAATAATAGAATCTAGGAATGATTGAATTTTTAAATTTATTTTCACACATTTTTGAAGTGTTTGCCTTTGCACACACTGCCCTGAGGGCAGGCAATGCAATGTTGAGTCAGAGTGGTTGCCAGTTTTGGCATAACTACATGTCTGAGTTCCTCAACCACACAAAAGGATATGGCAATATTCCCAGCTTGGCAGAATTTAAAGCATATGAACTGATACTTAATGAGATGTCTCTATTATATGAACTCATTACAAAGTGTAATACTGTTCTCTCTACCACCTAGGACTTTCCAAAATTGAATTATGAGAAGCACATTGTTTTACATGCTGGAAGGCAACAGAGCTGAGGCAAACTGAACATCATTTCAAGAAATCAAACCTCTATCAATACCTAAAAGGTTTTAGGAAAAGGGTCTCCTATTACAGGACTAACAAGAGCAGTGCTGAATTTCACATAATCAGTGTGTGTGTCTGGGCTCGGGCTCCCTCAGATCACTGTTACTCTATACAGAAGACAGAGGTTTTGGTGTTTTCGTGTTCTTCTTCAAACTAGATGTTTTATTAAAACTTGATCAATATGCAGAAGTTATAGAAATGAACAACTCAGCAAGTATAACGTAGTAATTCTTAAGGCCAGATGTTTACAGACTGGTGAGCATTCTCCCGAATAGTTCACTATCTGTTGTTGTGTATTATGGAGGTAAGATTGCTTGTTCAAATTATCTCTTTTGGAAGGTTAGAAATCATAAATGTGAAGCTAAAAATGATTGTATTCATTTCTCAAAGAGGGCTATGTTCTTCATGAGATCTAATACATGGATACAAGCCACTTGCTTTTTAAAAAATTGGGTTCAGTTAGACAATGGAGAAATAGAGGAATGACTTAGGGACTAGTCTTAAGGAGTTGTTCTTTTAGGGCTGTTATGTGATATTTGTTTTCATGGCAATAAGAGTTATTTTAGCTTGTAAACATGGGAAATTCTTTTAAGTTCATTTAATTTTGTAATCTCTGTTCTTTTTGAAGTCTACTCGGAATTTAAATTTTTGAATAATTACAGAATTAGTTCATTGTAAATTATAGTAAATGAAAATGTGTGGAGCCATAAAACAAGTACCATTTACCCAATTAGTACTCATTCTGGAAGACCTGACAGGATGTTTGTCAAAGTGGCTTTCTCTTATCTGAATAACTAGGAGTTATTTAAATGGAGCTTTTTGATTCACATTCAGTCTACTAAATAAGAATATCTAGAAATGGTGCATGTGAATCTAAAATTTTAACAATCTCCCTGAGGGAATTCATACACTTCCTCAGGATTGAAAATTAGAGCTTTGGAATAAAACAGAGGAAAATCTGGAATTCTGAAGTTATTTCCTCTAATTGTTGACCCAATCCTTACATTCCTTGTTTAAGATGCATCTCAATAAAAACTCCCAACATAAAAAACTTAGTTTTTCAATACTTAAAAAAAAAATTCAGGGGGAAGAAATGTCAATATTAAAGATGAGGTTGAGAAAACATGAATTTTGTTCAAGTCATAAAACTTCACCGACTCCCTTTGCTTCATTTATTTCTGGAGCACCTCAATATCACAAGATAAAATTTTAACCCTTAGCAAATAACAAACTGAAAGAATGAAATTGGAGTTCTTTTTAGAATGGATTGGATTTACAACCAAGATTATGGATTTTTAATTGCACTGTTACATATTATCACAGCAATAATGTTTCAAAATAATGCTTTGAAGAATGACAATTTGGAGAATAAAAATAATTTGGAAAATATAGAATTTGATTTTAGGATTTTCTAGCTTAAATGCTGATATTGAATATAAATGTTTCAATATCTAGTAATGGTTCAAAAACATTTAACTTTCCAAGAAGGAAAAATAAAGTTCTTCAAAGAATAAATGCTAGAAAGATTTGTAGCTGGAACCTCAGGGCGTGCTGGCAGATTATAGAGAAATTTACAAAAATGTATTTTATGTCTTACCTGAATATAGTAGGGAATATTATATACTGTATAACATTTTTCCTCTCTAATTAATTATTTATGTGCCTTGAGTTTTCTTATTTATTGGGATCATAAAAGATGAGTATCAGTGCAAATCAGAAGGAGAATATTGTATATGTTTATTCAGATCTATTTTGAAAGAAAAAATAAGTTTGCATTTATTTTAGAGCTTAAATATTTGCACAATTATCTTGGCACTTTGGCAAGTTTTTGATAATCGTGTGATTATGCTTTTTCTTTTTTTTTTTTTTTTGAGGAAAAGTGCAAGCAGGATAGATGGTGAGTAGGCAAGAAGGCAGGCATAAGAGGAGAGAGAAGTGTTTTATTTATATTATCTAATTGTTCCTCTTAGTTGTACCCCCCAGCCCCAGGACACAAATCCAGGTTTTTGGGATGTTTGTGGATTATGCCCACCCACAGGTGGCAGATCCAACTGCTACTCCACCAGGGTGTGCCATTATTTTCTATTATAAAGAATGCAAATAGAATGATTTATAAAGAATTAGAACTGATCATATAATTTTAGGTTATGAATGTGACAAGCACTGTCATTTCTTTAGTCCTTAAGTATCAAAGTAACTTATTAATTCTAATGAGTCTATTTCTGATTCTTAACCTGGGATTTTATCATTCCCTAAATAGGATTATGAATTTCTGAAACTATGAATTTGTTTCCATCAGTATCAGTCTTTCACTTTTATGAGATTCATAAAGGATCCTGTTATCCTACCACACTTGCAATAAACCCAATTTTTCCCAGTTATTGCATTATTTTATGCTATTTCTTATACAGTAAGACAGTGGTATGATTTCATGCTCATGCTTTTCTCCACTTAGAGAATCTCATATTCAGTGTCCTATTTTACTCACATTCTTTCCACTTCAAAAATTATAGCTAAAACAGTTTTTCTTAGTACTTTCTTTCCAAGTTAAGCTAATTTTTTTCTAAATGGTATCTCCTTATTCTAAACCAATGTCCAGATTACCATCTATTTTCCATAAAAACATCTTATATATTAGCTTTTGTTGAATTTCTTTCTGTCTGACATTGTCATGTTCATTAATTTTGTTTCAAACGATTTCTAACATTTATATTCTGTCCTGTTCATCTAGAGTATGCAAAGCATGACTGCAGGATCTTTATGATTGTCATATAGTAGATAGTGGACAAATGTTTGATCAATAAGATATTAGACAAATGTTTGTTATTTTTACAACTACCCAACATATTTATGTCATTTTCTTTAAAAGTGTGATGACTTTTGGTAATATTACTGTATAGGCAGTGTATAACAAGACAGGCTGGTAGTATTACAAATCTTTATATAGGTCTGACTCAATTAATTTTATTTGTTAAATATGTATTTCTAAAAGTCTGAGAACCCACTAATCTAGGTCTTGTATCATACTTTCAGAAAAAATCCTAAAAAGGAGTTCTACTAAAAGATGTCTTACCTATAATGTGATAGTCTTAGATATTATTTAATACCCATTAGAAGTAGGTGTTAATAAAGGCCATATGAAAAACCCACAGCCAACATCACAATCAATGGCAAAAAATTGAAAGCATTTCCTCTTAGGTCATGAACAAAGCAAGATTGTCCACTCTCACCACTGCTATTTAATATTGTACTGGAGGTCTTAGCCAGAGCAATTAGGCAAGAAAAGGAAATAAAAAAGGATTCAAATTAGAAAGGAAGAAGTAAAACTCTCATTATTTGTAGGTGACATGATTATATATATTGAAAAACCCAAAAACTCTATCAAAAAACTTCTAGAATTCATCAATGAATAGAATAAAGTGACAGGCTACAAAACCAATGCACAAAAATCTGTTGCATTTTTATATGCAAACAATGTGGTAGAAGAAAACAAAGTCATAAAAATCACACCATTTAAAATAGAAATTGAATGAATGAAATACCTGGGCATACACCTAGCAAAGGAAGTAAAAGATCTATACAATGAAAACTACAAGTTCTTCTTAAAAGAAATAGAGGAGGACACAAAGAAATGGAAAGACATCTCCCCTATGGAGAACTGTTTGAACAGTCCTCAAAAAACTGAAGATGGAAATCCCATGATCCCATCATTTCACTTCTGTGTATCTACCCAAAAGATACAAAAGCACCATCTGCAAAGATGTATTTATCCCCATGTTTATTGCGGTCCTATTCACAATAACTAAGAACTGGAAATTACCTAAGCGCCCCACATCAGATAAATGGATAAAGAAGATGTGATACATATATACAGTGGAATACTACACAGCCCTTAGAAGAGATAAAACCCTGTCATTTAAGGGATTATGCTTAGTGAAACAAGTCAAAAGAAGAAAGATAGATAACAGATGACTTCATTTATAGGTGGAATGTAAATAGACAAAACAAAGAAGCAGTTGAAACATAACCAACACTGAAATATTTGCAACAGAACTGAGGTTACCAAAAGGAAATAGGGCGGGTGGGAGCAAATGATGGTGGAGCCCACTAGACAATGGGGAAGAACACTTGGTGATTTGGTGGAGGGCATGGTGTGTTGAAATATATCTAAGAAATGGGGAACCTATACATAGGAAATTATTTTAATGTGTAGAATAATTACTACAATAAAAAAGAAAATTAATTCTACTAAAGGATATCTTACCTTTCATGTGATATTCCCAGATATTAATTAATACCCATTAGAAGTTCCTGTTCTGGGCCAGCTAATTGGTTTACATTCTAATTGGATTGAATATTTAAAGGTTAAATAAATATGGGAGAATTGAGATTGGACCTCAATTAATCTGTCATCTTCAGGACACTTCTTGGTTGCCAATATAGTCACTAATGATCAATCCAGTGGAGAGGTCCTGGAAATCATTTCAGAGAGAAGCCCAAGTCATGAAGAAAAGTTCAAGGGCCAAGCAAAACTGGTTATTCTCCAGGTATCAAATACAAACTCAACAGGTCTCAGAGAGCTCTAATGGATTTTGTTGAAAACTCATTTGCTCTCTGCCAGCTTTTATTGGTCTTGTCCCAAGTGCTCCACACCTATTCCAAAAGCATCATAGAATAACCCCATGGCCTTGTATATGTCTTCAGGGAAAGAATACTTTCAGTAAATAATGAAGTGTTTTCCAGGTATCAGATTTAAAGGAAATCTATTAATTCACATAAAAGCTCAGAACACAGAGTATATATGTTACTAATGTCATTTATTAAGGAACACAAATTGCATATCTAATGTTCTTTATTTTTATTTATAGTTATATATGTAAATATACACTAGACTCCTATCTCTATCAGTTTTTGCATTGTGTTAAATAAATAAAAATTTAAGCACAGTTCCTTCTCTTAAGAAATTTGTAATTTAAAAGAGTGGCAGATATTTTTTTTTTAAAATTATTTAGCGATATCATGAGTGCAGCACTGTAAGACAGTGGAAGGACCTAGGATAACTTATAGGAAGAAAACCAACCCTGGTTTTACAGAGAGCAGTCTCCCCTCACTGCTCTCAATGAATATGGCAATCTGAATAAAAGAAATGCCAAGACATTTATTTGTTCTTTCTTATCTTACCTGAGATTAATATTGTTTTATATTTTGAATCTTTCCAGAGATAGTAAAAAATAGGAAATTGGTAACTGACAAGTTGATTTAGAGATATAGATTCTAGGATGGTTTTATGATGTGAAACAAAAATGTTTCTGAATCCTGAGAAGATAATGTTTCTCTGGAAAAATTTCAACATTGGGCAATTAGAGAAACAAAGAAGAACCTGAAGGTGCAGTTTCCTGATTCCTGTTTCTATTTGAACCAGGGAGACTTACTTTCATCTATTTAGTAATAAATAGTAATATCTGATTAAAACTCCAATAGAAGGAAATTTTGCATGTACGTAGCACAGAATGAATTTAAAAAATTCTAATGTGTACAAAACAGAACATACTTTCATGGCTATAATTGTTTTCTATGTAATATATCCAAGTCTAAACTCTCTAGTCTACTTTTCAGGTTCTTGTATTACTTGCCTGCTATCTTCCCTCCTGAGTTATATCTAAGTCTTTCTTTCCACCAATCTATTACCCCAGACAAATGAGAGTTCATTAGCATATATTTATTTTGTAGATGTCTAAATATTATGGATCTTCATATTTTAAAGCTTATCAAATATGTTAAAATAAAATTTGCTGTCCTTTTTAGAGTCTATCAAGTTTTTATTTAATCATCCATATTTTATTCTGCTGCTGTTTCACATAAATTTTATTACCAGATTTTAGGTAGAACTGTGGCACTTAACATTTCATAGGAGTCAAGATCAGCATATTACAGAAAGTTATTTTCCTTTCTATTTATAAGATTTTGATTTAAAAGTTAACTTTTTTCTTACTTTTGATATGAAACACTATTACTAGTGAGTGAAAATTTTTGAAGTCTATATGCAGAGAAATTCTACATGGAGACACAGCACTAGTGTAAAGGATGACTATTAATCCATATTTTGGTGAACTTTTCTAGTCAACTAGTGTATAAGTTTTGGAGGGGGCAGCTCCCTGGTTTATCATTTCATTTTTCTTTCTCCTACAAGTATCCTGATAAAGAGTACTACTATACACAAATTTTATGTGGTTTATGTTTTAAATGAAAAAGTACAAAACCTGAAAGGATATATATGTCCTTCAAATACTACCTACCTCACCATAAAGTCATTCAGAAAGTTAAACATTTAAAGTAATAAAAGTGAGAAACATTAGTATGTAATAGTTTATATTTGATCAAAGTTCATTATTATACAATTTGGAAATTAATAAGGACATGAGTATTTCTAGGATATGATATGAGAGCCTATTGAAAATTCTCTTATACAAATTATAGTCAAGAAGCAATTAAGCAGCATTATTCACAATAGCTAAGATATGGAAATAACCCAAATGTCCATTGAAAAATGAATAAAGAAAATAGAATATACAGTGTTTTAGTCAGCCTTAAAATGAAGGAAACCCTCCCATCAGCAATAACGTGAACTTAGGTTATATTATGCCAAGTGAAATAAGTCTGCCACAGAAGGACAAATACTGGGTGTGTTTGTTCAGTTATATGTGGAATCTAAATTAGTCAAACTCATAGAAACAGAGAATATTATGGTAGTTTCCAGAGGATAGGGAGAGAGTGAAGTGGGTAGTTTTTTGATGTGTATAAAGTTACAGTTATGTACAGTGAATAAACTCTAGAGATCTGTACAATATAATGCTTATATTAATATTACAGTGTTTCGCACTTAGAGATAGTTTTCTTATGATAATTATTATTGGCATGCATACATTCACAGAACAAGAGGACAAAAGAAATCTTTTTGAGATGATAGGAATGTTTATTACTTTGATAGTGATGTTTATTATTTTGATAATGTTGATGGTATCATGGATATATGCACCTGTCCAAATTCATCAAAATACATGAATTTAACATGTACATTTTTAAGAATATTAAGTATGCATCAATACAACTGAAAATAAAGAAAGTAAATAGGACTACTACTTCTAGATTGACAGCATGAAGATCTTCACAAATCTCTTCTCACTAAAATAATCTATAATAGGTTGATTTGTTTTCTCTCAGAGTTCATATGTATTCAAAACACCAGAATGTGACTTTCTTTGTAAATATTATCTTTGCAGCTATAATCAGGTTAAGGATCTTGAGATAAGATCAACATGGATTTAGAGTGACCCCAAATACAAGGACTGATTTGTCATTGAATTGAGGAGAGGACACACACAGAGACAAAGAGAAGATGGCCATCTGAAGACTTTTAAGTGCTTCTTTTGAGTAGCCTAAACTAATTCATTATGTTCCAGATGCCAATGGATCCTTAAAGAAATGAACTTTTTTTTAACTTCTTGATCTGGAGTTTATTCTGCCTATAAAATGCTATTTTTTTGTTGTTTATTACTATTATTTTTAAAAAGCTAAACATTGTAGAAAAAATTAAATTCTATAGAGAAAAAAATGGAGAGGGTGCACTGGACATTATGAACAGCTTTGACCAGTTGAAAGCGGAAAATAAATGAAGATACCTAAAGGGGGAAAAGAAAGAAATTTTTATAGCAGATATAAATTTACAGAGCCAAGTAGATTAGAAATAATTTCAAAGATTATTATGCTGTAAGTTTTATAAACACAATTATAGAAACTTTTCTATACTCTTTAATTAATCATAACTTACAATGTACAAGCATTGCCTTTTTCATTAAAATAGTAGATGTATTTATATAAGCTATTAAAAAATCCCAGTGTATTCATATTTTTCTTTTCATAGTAATGTTACGAAGAATTGTTTTAAAATGTACTGAGTAAAACCATATATCATTTGTCTTTCTCTTTGTGATTTATTTCACTTAGCATAATCCACTCAAGTTCTAACCAAGTTGTCACAAATGACTAGATTTTGTCCTTTAAAAAAAAATTAGCACTCGTGGAGTATATGTATACTATCTTCTTTATCCAGTCATCAATTCATGGGCATTTAGGTTGATTCTATTTCTTTCCTATTGTAAATTGTGTTTCTATAAACATAGGGATGGTCAAGAAATAAAGAAAATAAACAAAACAAAACAGAAGTACTTTTAGACTGTAACCAGAAGGGGGTAGGGGAACATGGATGGAATCAGAGTTACAGGAGGTTGAATAGACAGTGGCGAATAACACTAAAACTCTGGTGAGCACATGAGATATAAATTGATTGATATAGGTATGAATATATTCACTTGAAACTTACATAGTATTGTATAGCAATGGTGCATTAATTTTTGAAAAATCTATAAAACATTTAGGTAACTATAAATTTATTTGGTATATCCTCACCAAAATAGGAGTATAATGCACATACCTCAACATAATAGAGGCAATATATGAAAAACCCATAGCCAATATCACACTCAATGGTGAAAAACTGAAAGCCTACACGCTAAGATCTGGAACAAGACAAGGTTTACCACTATCATCACTACTATTCAACATAGTTCTGGAAATCTTGTTTAAAGAAATAAGATAAGAAAAGCATTGGAGGAATACAAATTGAAAAAGAAGAAATAAAACTACATTATTTGCAGATGCCATGATTTTATACCTTAAAATTATGAATTTCCAACAAAAATCTGCTGGAAACAATAAATGAACATAGCAAAGTGGCTACATATTAAAATCAGCACACTAAAATTAGTGTCATTTATATATACAAATAATGAAGTAAAGGAAAAGTAAATTAAGAAATAAATCCCATTAACAATAGCACCAAAAAAGATCAAATACTTGGGAATAAACCTAGCGAAGAAGATGAAAGGCCTACAATGAAAATTGTAAGACGTTAACAAAAGAAATAAAAGAAGACACAAAGAGATGGAAGTAAGAACATTTCCTGTGCATGGATTGAAGAATTAGCTTAGCTAAAATGGCCATTCCACCCAAAGCAATGTATAGATTTAAGGCAATTTCCATCAAACTTCCAGACACATTTTAACAGAAATACTGCAGTTTGTATGGAATTGTAAAAGACCATGAAGAGACAAAGCGATCATAAGGGGCAGTGGAGACAGTGGAGGAAACATACTTCCTGACTTCAAACTATAGTAGAAAGTGGTCATCATCAAAACAGTATGTAGTGGGGAAAAATAAACCAGTCACACAGATCAGTGAAAAAAAGTTTAGAGCCCAGAAATAAAGACACAACTATATGAATACCTAATCTCCAATAGGAGCCAAGAACATACAATGGAGGAAAGTTAATATATTCAACAAATGGTGTTGGGAACACTAGAAAGACACCTGCAAAAAACCATAACAAGATTATGCATTAGTCCCATAAAAATTTAACTCAAACTAGATCAAAATCCTGAAAAGTCCATTGGACCTGAAATCATAAAATACTTAGAAGAAAATATGGGGAAAATGTTTCACAACCTCAGCTCAAAGAGGTCTTCCAGGAAGGAAGGAACAACTACAACAAAAGAAACCAAAGTAAAACTAAGTAATTAGGACTACAACAAACTAAAACACTCTTCACAACAACAACAACAACAACAAAAAGCAAAAATAGAAAATAAACAGTAACAACAAAAACCCACCACTAACAAAAATGCAACTCACTGGTTAGAGAAGATAGTCATACAACATGCATCAGATAACAAAACTGAATAGATACCTATCTAAAGAAGGCACAGAGATGGCATACAGACACATGGAAAATGTTTTATATCACTCATCATCAGAGAAATACAAATGAAAACTGCAATGAGATACCACCTCAAACTAGTGATGATGGCCTATATCAAAAAGATTAGAAATAGCAGGTGTTGGAAGGATTCTTAAGAAAAAGAAATCCTCCTACACCATTGATGAGACTGTAAATCAGTGCAACCACTTTAGAAAAGTATTGAGATTCCTCAAAAAATAAAAATAGATCTACCATTTTTTTTTCAGTAACCTCTGTCCTAGACATATACCCAGAGAATATAAAATCTCAAATAGGAAAAAGCATCTGTTCTCCTATGTTCTTAGCAGTTCACAAAAAAAGACATGGAAAACAAACTAAATATCCATCAAAAGATGACTGGATAAAGAAGCTGTGCCGTTTGTACTCAGTGGAATTCTATGCAGCTACTTAAAAAGAGGAAACTGTGCTTTTGCAATAATATGGATGGGATTGGAGGGTATCATGTTAAGTGAAGTAACTCGGGGGTGGGAAGTTGTACAGGATGGGTTCATTCATGTGTGGAATATAATGAAACAAAACACATGAATAGACAAATTTCGGACGCAAGAAGTGGCTATCAGGAGCATGGGAGGGGAGGATTTAGATGTAATTTCAGTATCCTGAGATGACCATCGCATTGTAAGCCAAAGAAACAATAAAATTATTATTAAAAGTATTATTTGGCAGGCTTTCTCCATTCCACTAATAGTACATTGGACTCTTGATTGTCAGCTGCATATGTAGCTTGGAAAAACAAAATCTCATGGATTTGTATGAGCAAGACTTTTCACCCTTACCTTACAGTTTGTTTTATCTATCTGCTGTCTTTTTATTGTTAACAACATCATAAACTAGTACATTTGCTTGTGAGCTTTTACAAATTATTTGCAAAAGAAAAAATGCTAATGTGTCACTATAGTTATTTTGAAGTCATGGCTTGCAATTTTACTATATATGCTTGGATGAATTTTATCTTTGTCTTTAGTGAAGTGTGTTTAGAACACAAATATCAACCAGAAAAATGTTATCTGGGATTGACCTATAATTAATAAAATTTGCAAGAGAGGGCATGACTTGTTCACTAATGGCATAAAGTAACTTCTCATTACATAGGTGTTAGTAAATAAATTCTAATAATAATTCTCAATTGGAAAACATAATAAGCTGAATCATTGTTCAGATTGTCGACAGTGCTACAAAGAAGATTAACTCTGTAAAATTTGGCTTTAAATGATGAAAGAGAGCCAAGAATAATGTAGGGAAAGGTGGAGAAAGATCTGAAAATCAAAGGCATCCTACTAATTCTTTGAAATATAAAATTCAAATTTGAGATAGTCTTTAGTACTTTACATAACATTTAAGTTTATATCCTTTATATTTATATAATTAACTAAAAGATATTCTATAGAATACTAAAGAGAGTGAAGAATCCTGTGTAGCAGGTGGTGTGTGGATAGGTCAGATATTTTTGTCTTATTATTCAAAATGTTTTGTGAAATATGACTATAAATATGCCTTTGGGAATTTTTTATGCATTTCTATTCAAATGTAGTCAATTTAAAATATCTTTAATAAACAAAGCTTTACATTCTTACGTAGTGACACATTGTTTTTGGATTTTTTTGTCAATATTAAAAGAATACTTTTGGAAATGAAATGTTTAGGAATAAAGAAGGATGGAAGATATCTAGGTATGAAAAATGCAAATATATGTGTTACTTTGAAAGAGATATAGTTTTGCAGGCATAGATGGGCAACAGAATGTTTGACAATTTTGTTTTAAAAATCCTATCCATAGACAAAGGGGATGCGAGATGTAGAAGGGCTAGAGTATTAACAAAATAGGTAGATACTAGTTTGGTGGATTAGAGGAATAGGTTAGATAAAGTAAGAGTGGAGAGAGAGGTAGATCTGACACTTTAAAATGTACTGTATGACGTCTGTTTCAGAGCATCTTTATTTAATTTTTTATTTAGTTGTTCAAACTGGTTGCTTGTCCTTAGACCCAGGACTTGAACCCAGGAGTATGTGACTTGCTCCTTTGGAGGTCATTTACCTAACTGCTTCTCCACCAGGGAGTGACTTATATGACATTTAGAAGAATTAAATCTAATATGTACACATGTATAAGACAGAAAATGGTTATATTAGTAGGGGCAACAGATTTGCTTTAGAGAAAATAATGTGTAGCAATATTAAAGGGGCAAAGTTTGGGGTAAGTAAAATAGATGAGAGGGTTTTTACAAGGGTCTGTAATATAAAGAATTTGAGAGTAAAAGATGACTAGGGAAAACTTTTCTAGTTTCCAACTCAAAACTCAATAATAGTAAGAGATCAGAAGTAAATGATGAAAGACCTGCAAGTTAAATCTATCGTGTCTTAAAGAGGTAAATGTGAAGATGTTCAATAACAATTGAATATATTGCATTGGATCTCAGGAGTATTATCCTATGACCAATTTTAATTGAAGGCATTATAGTGAATACATTTTCCTTTGTATTCTGAATAAGACAACAACCAAGAATAGAACCTTAGGTTGCAAACATTTCTATGAAGACAGGAAAAAGAGATAAAAACGACAATCAGGTGGCATTATGAAGAATATATTTTAGTAAATAAACAATATGACTCATATTAAGAATGGAAAATGAATGAAAATATGTTACTAGTTTAGGCAAACAAAAAATTACTAGTGACCATGGTAAGAAGCATACCAAGACATTCAAAAGGCAGATAATCTAGATATAATTCAGAGGGAAAATAAACAGGTTTTGTTTACTAAATGTTTTAAGTATAATATAGATGGGTGATTTATAAATTATTACAATATGAAAACTTATTGGAAATTACTGCTCAGATGAAGAAATGATATCACCAGAATCAAAATGTTCCCCTCATGATTTTACCTAGTCAATATCCCCACCTTCCTCTCAATAGTTAAATGCAATGAGATATCTAATACACTAGATAATTTTTGAATTTTATCTAAACAGACATCATATGGGGTGCATTTATTTGTGTATTCTTTGAGTGACTATTTTATAATTAACCTATTATCCTTATTGTTTAATGTAGCAATAGTTCATTAACTTTCATTTCCCTGTGATATTATAGTGTATAAATATAGCAGATATTATTCATGCAAAGAATAATTATTCTTTATGGTCATTTGCATTGTTTTCTGTTTGTGATGTTATGAGTAATTCTGTTGTGACTGCTTTTGTACAATTCTTGGTACATGTGTTTGCAGTGTGGGTAGGTATATACCTAGTAGTGTATTTAATAGAACAAAGGGAACACATGTGTTATATATTAGTATATATATTGTAATTTACATGCCCCCAAGTAGTGTATAAAAGTTCTTCTTGCTTCAGATCCTTGACAAATCTTGGTATTGTCAATATATAATTTTAACCTTTCAAAAAGATACCTAGTGAGATCTTACTTTGTGTTTAAGTTGGATTACTCTAATAACTGATGGGATTGACTACTATTTTGTATGTGTTGGTAACATGCATATCCTTTTCTGTAAAGTGTCTATTAACCTCTCTTGTTCCAATTTTAATAAACTTTTAAATATCACAATAATTTTAGTTGGACAGACCAATTGAGAAGATAGTAATGAGAATTCTCATGTACCTGTAACATTTACATTAGGACAGCAGATTTGTAACAATTAATGAAGCAATATTGATACATTATTATTAATTGGAGTAATAGTTTATTCAGATTCTTTCCTTTTAAAAATCGATTATTCTTTTAATGTGTTCCAGCAGCCTGTTCTGTTACATCTTTTCAGGCTTCTTTTGACTGTAACAGTCTTTCAGCTCTTGAGAGAAATATTTAAGTTTCAACTAATCATCATAGGAAATTCCTGAAAATATTAAAGGCTATAGAAGTTTGTAATTCACAATGATTATTTTTTGTTAGTTAAATCACTGTGTATGAAATATAAAACAACTTTTAAGTTGGAGGAAAGATTTTTTGACATTAATCATTTGTCATATATATGATTTGCAAATATTTTATCCCACTCAGGTTGGCTTTTCACTCTGCTGATTATTGCTTGTGCTGTACAGAAACCTTTTAATTGATATAGTCCCACCTATTTTTGCTCTTTTTGTTTGTTTTTTACATCATTTTTATGAACTCATAGCAAAGATCAATGTCGTGAAGGTTCTATCATATGTTTTCTTCCAGGTGTTTTTTATTTCAGTTATTACTTCTCAGTCCCATTAATAATTATTTTTTGTGTATGGTGTAAGACAGCAGTAAAATTTTATCCTTTTGCCTGTGGATATCTATTTTGTTAAAACCTTTTGTTGGAGAGACTATCCTTTTCCTATCATATTTTCCTGGTATTTGTCAAAGACAAACTGATTATATATACTTGGATTCATTTCTAGATACTATTTTGATGAATTGATCTGTTTTCCTGTATTTGTACAAGTACTATATCATCTTTATTAGTGTAGCTTTGTAATATATTCAGAAATCAGGATGTGTGATGCCTCCAGTAGATCTTAAAGTGTTTTTGGTGCTATATTTTAAAAATAATAAATATCAATAGGCTAAAAATAGGAGGACAGATGTTCATTCAAAGGAAATCTTTGTGATGTTTGGGGTGTTAGAAGGAAAAGATCGTGATAGAATTGATAATACCAGTGATAAGATTTTTTAATAGAGTTCAGCTATAATCACAGATATGGTAAACTAGGATAGGTAGCTGAAAGAGGTCAGATAGAGTAAAGCCTTTGTGAGACTCAAAATATATGACTAGGCAATTTAAGAAAATTGAGAAGTAAGAGACATGAAGAAAAGCTATAAAAAAATAAAGGTGCAGAATGTCTAAATTTCTTAACAGAGGGTTTCTAATATTATTTATTTCAGAGTAAAAATAAAGTCTAGCGAGTAGATGCAAATTTACAACTTAAATGGAATATTATTTTTAAAAGTTCTATGTCAAAGAATTATGAATTTTGTATCTGAGAAAATCACATTATCCTTGGTGACATATTTCTCTGCAAATTTTGCAAAGAGGTCTGAAAGAAGTATATATATTTGTGTGTGTGTATTATATTTTAATAATATTTTATGACACTTAAATTGCTATTGAGAGGACAATTAAAGGAAATAATTGGGAAAGATGAAGAGATATATTAATATCATTTTAGTGTTTTATATATATAAATATTTAAAATATTAAAATAGGTTCCTCATGATCTCCTCTTACAAAGAAATAGAGAGAAATTGCAAGCTAAATAACTATAGAGAAAAGCTAGCCATTTACATGCATATGACATCACTTTTTACGCATCCTTTAGGGATGATACTATACAAACTGTAAGAAAACAAAGAGAATGTTGTACCTAGAATAAGTTTATAAGGATTTAAATTTAAAGTTACTTAATAATTATCCTATTCACTCACCTGTTAACTCAGTTTCAGGCACTTAGAATGAATATCTTTGAATGGAAAGACTTACGGTAAAACTTTCCATTGCCTTATGTCCATATCATTTTAGTAATTGCCACTGTACACAGTTTTGTCTTTTTTTGAAATTGGTATATAGCTGTTGAATTTTTATTATTCATTCGACATGTATATAGGCGAAATTTTGGAAAAAAATTAAGACAAAGTATTTTCCACATTCATTTAAGTTAGTCATAATCACACAAAAATGAAACATACTTTATAAACCCTTTACATTTTGATTATTTTAGAATAAAATTAATTCTCAAAATCTCATAATTGGGAGTTACTTTTAGCTATATTCAATGTAAGTAATAAGCCCATTTTGTTATCAGAAAGGTATACAGTTTACCTTATTATCTCTATATGGCTGAATCTCAATGCAACATAACTATATCTCCAATCAGCATATGTAACAGTAGTTTCCTTATATTTGATCCAACTTTGATTCTTGGTCTATCCCACATTCCTATGTTTAGTCAATCCTAATTTTTTTTTCCAAAAAAGGTAGTTATGATGTTGGAGTTGGCTTCTAAGGATGGACTAAATATTATTATTTGTAATTGGGTTGTTGGTAAGTAAGCTAAAATTTCAGTGGTTTTGAACATTTTCATAAAATAATTTTTCAAAGAAAACACAGCAAAACAATTTTGTCAAAATAGCCATATCAAACAGGCTTGTTCTTATAGTTACCCTAGATGATACCTAAACTTGTTCTAGATATATATTTTGCAAACAGAAACAATTTACTTGCCAGGCAGCAACTAAAATTAAATATAGTATGTAGATATGATTAGTTAGAGACAAAATCAGTACCAATTTGATGTTTCTGTGGTGCCTGCTTATATCTAGAAAATAAAGTCTGTCTTACATGGTAAGGCATGTATCCTTAACTAAGATGGGATGTTACTGTTTTTCCTTAATGGAATAAATTAATCATTGAAGACTAAATAAAGAAGGAAGAATAAGCTAACTATGGAGGAAAAAAAATGAAGTATAACTCTTTAAATTTCTAGTGGTAAAGAGATGTAAGAGTGGGAAACTAGTGTCATAAAGTAGCACAACAAAGTAACAGACATAGCATTAAGCAAAAATCAATTCCTTTATAAATCTTTTTTTTTTATTTTCCCAAATATAGGAAAATGGTGTGTCAGAGGGGTAAAATTCTACCACTTGTTTCCCATTCAATTACCTTTTACCACTGATATAATTAATGCATATAAAGTTTTTGGTAAAATACTGAATACTGCTTAGTTGACATGGGATAGCCATATTTGAATGGAAAGATGGAACAGTTATATTACTCACCAAACTCTTAGGATGGCTGAAAACTCTGAGGATAGATAAGGGACTTCTTTAACATTTTTCATAATTATAGATGTGGTTCATCTTGACAATGAGAAAAATAATAGCAGTCACAAATGTCAAGAAATCTTTTACTTGAGATAGTTTTGGCTTCATGGAAGAAATTTTAATCATTAGAATTAGTGATTGATTTTCTTCATTATTACTTTATTAGTTTCGTCAACCATAAAATATTATTTATGCCAATCTGGAGTCAGTGAACCTAGAGGGGAAGCTGCAGAAATGTTGATAGGAGGGAGGGAGAGAGAGAGATGGAAGGGCAGGGACTATTAAAGATGAATCACATGCATTCTTAATTTCATTTTACTGTGATTTCTTTCATTGGGGAATAAAAAAGCTAATATCGTGATTCTAACTTTGGGTCATTTTCAATAAATGAAATATGGTTAACAAAAAAAGATTATAAATACAAATGTAGGCAAGTCATGATCTTGTAGATAGTATACTCTGCTTTCTTTTGTTTTCTTATGTGACTCAACAAATTCCCAAATAATAATGTTTGAAGAAATCATATAAATAATTAGAATATTAAGATTTAATTGATCAGGCAGATAGTAATTGAAACCTGGAACTTTAAGCAAAAATTTTAGTCTAGATTTTAGAAACAGCAAATTATAAAGATAGCTCATGTTAGTAAGAATGACTGTAGAACCTGTTAAACAGGTCTCTTATCATCATAAACATAAGTAATTTCAAGTAATTGTTATCTATTTTCTCTTCCATGTTAATTATCATTGGGGTTCCTTTTAAAGGAAAAAATGCAGCAGTATATTCTAAAAAAAGTTTTTTTCTTCTCTTCATTAATTGTGATTTATTTATTAGGGTTATAGATTGAAATTATGAGCTTATATTATAGATTGTCAGAGAAAGAAGAAGCATGAACAGAAACACATATGTATCTGGATAGACTTACCCCACCTGTATCACAGCTTAAATAACTAAAATATGTAATGCTGATTTATATATATAAACTGATTTTTAAAATTACTCTAACATTTTTTTCTGAGTCCACTTTTTATATTTCACACATTGAATACATGCTCACAAACTTGTTTTCCAACAGAAGTATTAAGCAGAAGAAAGAATAAAAATAAAAATGTGAGTGTTTATATCAGGGGTCATTGCATTTCTAGGAATATTTATTTAATGCCATGATTTTTAATAGAGCCTTGACTGTTAATCCCTCAAAACATGAACAAGAAAAAAGATATTCAGTTCTACAGAGAAAGATCAACCAAGTCTGTAGATACTAGAATAATGGGAAAAGCCTGTATTCTTAAAACAGAATACACTACATTTTGAACATCTATAATTTCTTGAACATATCTGTAATACTTTGTGGTAAGCCCACATCTAAATATATAG